>BEGY01000051.1:44810-60616 GCA_002335675.1 Chlamydomonas eustigma | reverse complement strand
GGTAGTCAGAGGTGTCTATCACTTCTTGTAAGACACTCACCGCTGGTGGTAGTCAGAGGTGTCTATCACTTGGTCCCAACACCTCTGGATGCGGCACTCTGTCATGGTCTGACCGTAATGGGTCACGTAGCCATCATGCTGGAAGTTAGCAGATCGGATCTCATGTGTGGGACGACCCACAGTACGGGCCACCTGCTCTATCCACATCTCTGCAAACATCAAGCCCTGCACATTATGTACACTGACGCCTCAAACCAGCTTCCAAGGCAACCACGTACTAGGCTGTGGATGAATTTGCAATCATCATGCTTGAGCAATAGGAAATGCATAAAGGAGGCTAGAAACCTTACATCATGCAGTTTCTGACTAATAATTGACCAGGAGCGAGGTTTTGAATTAAAATGCTATTATGACGAAATGAATCTTACCTGAGGGCCTCCGAAGCCTCTGAACGCAGTGTTGGAAGATGTGTTGGTGTGGACCATATGGCCATGTACTCTGATGTGAGGGATCTGGTAGCATCCGTCACTGAAGGCATGAAGGCATAACTCAAGCTCTGATGTGAGGGATCTGGTAACATCCATCACTGTAGGCATTATGAAGGTATAAATCAAGCTCTCTCAGAGTCTTAGAACCAGAAGATTTCATCCCATTATCATAGTGCCTCAGGATACATGCAAACCTAAGTATCCCTCATCAGCACCACCTGGCTTCCATAGAACTTAAGTATCCCTCATCAGTGTCACCTGACTTCCATAGAACCTAAGTATCCCTCATCAGTGTCACCTGACTTCCATAGAACCTAAGTATCCCTCATCAGCACCACCTGGCTTCCATAGAAAGTAATGGCAAGACCACATGATCGATGAAATGAAGGAGCATTATCTTGTGAGTCAAGGAGGATAGGCAAAGATGCCTCAACTCTACTATATTCACCTGTGCAGTAGGGCGCGATCAATGATGGCCTGTGACAGATCCCAACTGTTCCCAACTCCCGCAAATAAATGCATGTCGATTGCCTTCACCATGCCATCAGAGGTGAAGCCTACCTTGTACTTTGTCAGGAAGGCATGCCGCTGGCCTACAAAGGAAAATGAAAGAGAAGATGCTATGTAAATCAGGCTTGAGAGATCTTACATGGCGTCTGGTCAAGAGCTGAGAGACTCATCTGAGGGGGTGGGAAGTTTTCAAGCTTTTTCACACCGCACAGCACCTTATATATGCCTTGCCTGAAATCTGCATGTCCTCATCTCTGTCCAACATGATTCGAACGGGACGCTTCAGGTGGTAGGCGGGGACAGCAATGGCACAGTGCAAGAAAATGCCCCGGGTCTCCTTTCCTCCAAAACCACCTCCTAGGCGCTTGGTCTTGGACACAATTTTGTGTGCAGGTACACCCAGCACACTGCCGATCATTTTCTGGTGTTTAGCCACAGCCTGGACACGGCATAAAAAAGCAACATAACCCATTTTAACATGATTTACAGCGGCAGACAGAGCAATAGCATGACTTGAACGAACCTGAGTCGATGAGATGCAAAGGAACTCATCATTCTCCTGAGGGATTATGCAGCAAGCCTGAGTCTCCAGATAAAAGTGCTCCTGACCTCCAACCTGACAAAAGAGCAAGCAATTTCAAACACTGGCATCTCTTGTTTTTGAGAATCCTGGCTGACTAACTGACTAACTAACTGACCTGAATTCTTGACCACATGCTTATGAGGCATTTGAAATAATTAAACATGTGCACAATGATGGCTTAACCATAGGAGTTGGAAGTTTTAGCATCACTTCTTCATTGCCACACATCTACAGACTGTGAAACACTCACCTTGTATGTGCCCTGGATGATATGGTCACACTCCCCACTAGCAAAGCATGCATCTACATCGCCTCTCTTCATCACGTTCTCAAAGTCATTGCTCTGGGCATATTTACCTAACTCAATTGCCTGCACATCATCATCAAATATGACAATAGCGATAGATGGGAGGGCATGAATGCCACCGATTACGTCTACTTCTAACTTTCATGTATGTCTTCAAGTCTATGAAAATTTGCTTTATTTGAGTCAGAATCCCTGAATTGTGGCATTCTTGTTAACGAAAATGATCAGAGGCAGTGCCTCAGATGTAACTGTACTAACTGTACCTCTTCACAGCTCATGACATAAGGCAGATCCTCATACTCAATCGCAACCATCTTGGCTGCCCTACGGGCAGCAGCCTCTGTTTCAGCCACCACAACACCAATGACCTGCAACATGGCATGACCATGCATTCAGAATAACAGAGCAGTACAATACACGGGCAGTAGTAAAATACACAAAAATAAACAATATCATTACACTTATCCCAGCATGAATCCTATCCTACATAGAAGTCCACATGTGTTAAACAGTCTGTCCTCATAGACTCATTAATTCAGATGATCAGTTCTAGCTCACCATCGTCATATAGATGATCAGTTCTAGCTCACCATCGTTATATAGATGATCAGTTCTAGCTCACCATCGTTATATAGATGATCAGTTCTAGCTCACCATCGTCATATAGATGATCAGTTCTAGCTCAACATCGTTATATAGATGATCAGTTCTAGCTCACCATCGTTATATAGATGATCAGTTCTAGCTCACCATCGTTATATAGATGATCAGTTCTAGCTCAACATCGTTATATAGATGATCAGTTCTAGCTCACCATCGTTATATAGATGATCAGTTCTAGCTCACCGTTGTCATTCTGGTCACATCTCAATAACATACTTGCCCTACACACGTGACCTGATGTTGATGTCTAACAATCAATCTACATACCTGCCCTACACACGTGACCTGGTGTTCATGTCTAACAATCAATCTACATACCTGCCCTACACACGTGACCTGATGTTGATGTCTAACAATCAATCTACAAACCTGCCCTACACACGTGACCTCATTAGTGGCAAACACCTCCTCATCCAGCATCTTGGGTCCAATCATATTGCTCCCAGGAATATCAGCTGCCCCAAAATATCCCGCCACACCCTCCACTGTCAGGGCGGCTGAGGGGTCCACTTTGAGGAGGCGGGCGTGGGGACGAGTGCTGAGCACAAGGGCAGCTACCAACACATCTGGTGAGTGTCTGATATCATCCACGTAGGTGGCCTCACCAGTCACCTGGGACAATAGTACATCGGACCCTTATCAAACCCAATAAGGACGTCATAGCAACAACCAGTCCCAGAGTGTTCACTCACTTTCTCAAACGTTGAGGGTTAGTACATGGCACAACATACAATTTAGGAAGAGTTTATTTGGTGTTCAGTTGCAAACCAGTTGTCTTGACATCAGGGTTACCTGCAGGTCTGCAGCCATGTGCCTGGATGGCTGTCCCACCACATCAGTGGAAGGAGCTGTGGCGTAAAACTGCACGCCATGTGCTGGGTGGCGCTCAAAAGTGACACCAGCACTACGGTACTCAGGAGGGAAGTCTGGGGAGAACAGTGCCTGAGGCACATAATGAGAAGAGCAGAGCATTTGATGAAGGGGGGGGCACATGGAAGTGATCCTGGGTGCAGCATATAATACTAGGACTGGTGGAAGTGATCCTGTGTGCAGCATATAATACTAGGACTGGTGGAGGTGATCCTGTGTGCAGCATATAATACTAGGACTGGTGGAGGTGATCCTGTGTGCAGCTTATAGGACTGGTGGAGGTGGCATTAAGAATTAATACAACTTCCAGAGGTCGAAGCCTCATATAAAGACTGGCAGCTGGCTGCTAAAAGCACTCCATAACTTCCATTACACCGTATCATTACCACTCATTAACATCAAAGATCTCCCAAGACTCATCTACGCACCGATTCCTCTTTACCTTTGTGTCTCTCTCCAGTGCCAGAGATGCGCCTATGAAGAACTTGAAAACGAAGGAGGCAGCTAGGGCACGTCGGTATTCCACCTTCCCACCAGGTGCATTGTCATTAATCACAACATCTTGACCCACAGCAGCCAGCGCCCCCTGATATGGTACCAAGAGAAATATTTTCTCATGTCCTTAGCCATGTGTGCATATTTAATTTATATAAACACTAACAAACTTAAGGTAAGATAACGCTTGGGAATCGCCTCAACACCTGAGGCGATCACTTTAGTTGCAAATTAAAGTTGGGAGTGCTATGAATCAAGTTTATTGTTAGTCAGTTTTGTCACCTCCAGCGTTGTTTGGCTCAGCCGCTTCCCAACCAGCGTCTTAGCAACCTGCTTTGCCATGATTGCCTTGGCTGCAACACCACCAAAAGCAACAGATGCCTCTGCTACCACCCAGTCGCCCTCTTCTCCAGAGTTCGGTACGAGGCTCACCCTCATGCAACCATTCACTATGGCTATGTCGTCCTCACGTCGAGGAGACTTTGAGTTACAAAGAATGAACAGTAAATAGAAGATGATCAAGGATAAAGCATAATTCATGAGTGAAACCTCCTTCTTGCAAACTTCTGAGAAGGCAAAGGGAGCAAATAAAGTTTAGCACCTAGGCAGAAAATGTTGAGATGGTACATCACTTAAGCCAACAAATCGGACTGTCCTCTTTTATAACAAATGCATTTCTCCAGCATCCACCTTCACATTAAGACCTTGCATGGATTTATCTCACCTACTCTGGCGGCTTACATAGAGATATTACATCACACCTACTCTGGTTTATACAACAAGGTATTAGATATTACATCGTCACACATACTCTGGTTAGATCACAAGATATTACATCATCACACCTACTCTGGTTTATATCACAAGATATTACATGACGAATGCGATTTAAATCACCTGCTTGAACTCCTTAACATACTCGTAGGCTTTTGTAAATGGGATGAGCACCTTGTACAACAGCTCCTCTGGCTTCAAATCTACTTGCCTGCAATCAGTTAGAAGACAATCAAAGTTAAGATAAGATCAGCCCCATGTTCCAGACATCAGGAGCGTTTTTATGTCTCCATGCACCAAAGTCCACATCAAGCATAGGCTCCATGTCACCTGTAGCCCAGGAAGAAATCTGCAGCCAACACTGAGCGCTCTCCGCCTTGCTTGCTGATGGCCGTGAATCTTGCACCAGAGGCCATCCAGATAGGATTCAGGTCAGAGATGGGAGATCCTGTCACAATATTGCCACCGATTGCTGAAACATTGCGGATCTGGTTACCGGCAAACCATCTGTAGGAAATACGGAAGAATTTCAGCTTCCAGTGCGCCTTCAATTCACTTGGGAAATTTTGGAAATACGCATTTTTAAATTCTGCCTTTTTTTACAGCTAGATTTGAATCTCAACTTGGTTTCCATGACTTTGCCCTGAGTAGTCCTTCCGAGCCTCACCTAAGCTGGTTCACGACAGCCTTGAATGTTTCAGTCTCATGACCAGGTCTGTTAGCTATCTCTTTCTTCAAGAAATTCATGAGCTTGGTCAAAGTTACAGAGGCTCCCACTTCAACACCTTCTGAGGTCATAGAGATCTGTTATGCAAAAGAAGGGGAAAAATGGGAACAGAGATGAGCAGTTTTGAAAGGACGTATCAGCAATAACCATAGTTACGAGAGTTTCAGAGAACCTGAGTTTATGTGCTGAGAATTCATCTAAACAATGGCATGCCAACTGGTGCAAAGCAATAGGACGAGTATCTAGTTGAGAATCTTAGCTCCTTACATACCCACCGAGTTCAGTTCAGGCACGTGTGTTGGAGCGATGATCACAGGATACGCCATGCCCTTGAACTTCATCTCAATGCCAACCTCTGTATTCCCAACCACTATCTTTGCAGAGGGGTGTTGTGTGCGCAATTCAAGCAACTCATTCAGAGTGGAGGGACGGTACCAATTCACATTGGGTCCTGAACAAGCAGTACAAGACACAAGGCTATGAGGATTGAACAAGCAGTACAAGACACAAGGCTATGAGGATTGAACAAGTAGTACAAGACACAAGGCTATGATGACTGAACAAGCAGTGCAAGACACAAGGCTATATAGCTGGATCCAGAGATGACCAAAAAACAGGGGATACTAGGCTTGGGACTGTATTTCAGACCATGAAATTTCACACCAATAATTCACTCAACAATCATGACCACAGAAGTGCGCAAGACTCAGTGAACATGCAGACTTGCGTGTGAATCACCCAAATCTAAATTATCAGGTCCACTAACTTTAACGTGCTTGCGATGTCCCTTAAAGGGCTGCCTGGTCCTAAGGCCCTCAGAAACAAAAGTATGAATAAATAGTTACAACATGTTAGGCACCATTACAGCCGGTACCTGGGAGATACAAGGATTGGACTGGCCGCTTCTTCAACTCTGGGGGGAAAATAGGGTCAATGCCGGGCCTGGACAGATCAGTCAGCACAGCCCCGCCACACCTTCCCTTGGTACTGCAACCTCCATTTTTACCACATCCACCGCATCCACCCTCTTGAGCTTTGCAATCACAAGGCAATCCAGAGCTTGGGCACACAGAGCTGCCGTTGTTAGTAGTAGCAGCATGGTTGCCATTGGTTGTACCATTGTTTAGCTTGTTGCCATTGACGTAAGGCAGACCCTTGCTGGCTGCTATGGCTTCTTCAGTGTATGCCTTAGGGTCACTCTTGGTGAAGGTCTTGAAGGCATCAAGAATGGGACGATAACCCGTGCATCGGCTGAGGATAAGTATAAGACACAGGTACAGAAGCCTCAGCTTCACGCAGCTATGGAGAGAATACTAGAAACAATGTCCACACCACATCAATTATTGCCAACACCATATGCAGTCTTCCTATGCACACACATGTTTCCTAAAAGCTCTAGGCCTTCCCAAATGAGGGAAGCACTCTCAGTGCAGTGCAGACATTCTGGAGGTCTGTAGCTTCAGAATTGTCTCACCACAAGTTTCCTCCCAGGGCATCCTCTACTTCCTCCTCAGTAGGAGCCTTGTCACTGGACCTGTATGCGTGAACAACATGCGATGCTTTCTCCTGTTTTTCTGAATCATGTGGGTCAAAAGTTTTAAGCCTCTCCAGATTCTAGTAATTCTAGCCTCAGAAAATGTACGATGATGGAAGCCAGTATTTCAATATCTTGAATATGCAGTCCCTCTTGAGAGAGCAGGCACAACTATAATGATCGAGGCGCATTAAGTTGTGCATACACCTGGGTGCCATCCAGAATTCTGATCAATATTGTGCCTCAGAATAATGCACAATACTCATACCTCAAGAGAGCGTACATGCTCATGACAAAGCCAGGGGTGCAGAAGCCACACTGAGAACCATGACTCTTGGAAAGGACCTCTTGTACTGGATGTAAACCTTGGCGCACATTGCCAATACCTAAGAAGACGATGAATAGCAATGTTGTAAAAGCATATGTAGCGCTTTTGCTACTAGTTGATCTCACCTTCTACAGTGATAACGTGCATCCCTTCCACAGCATAAAGAGGACACAGACATGCATTAGCTGACCGGTGCACAATTTTGCCATCTTCGAAGCTGCTTAACATGACAGTACATGCCCCACAACCGCCCTCTCCACAACCCAGTTTCGTTCCAGTTAGGCCAGACTCTGATCACAAATGTAGAATCGCGTTAGAAGTATTAATTGGGACGACTCGTGAAACAGTGCTTCAGAAGTCGTCAGCAGGATCCTTCATTGCCACGTGGGTGATGGCAGGAGGGCATGTTTTGGCCCTACCTCTCAAGAATTGAAGCAGAGTTATTTCACCACGACCTTGAGGTAGTATTATGCGTTTTCCATTGATGTACGCAATGGCCTCAACTGCCTGCCCAACCACGTTGGCCATTGCAACTTTTTTATTCAAATGATAACTCACTAATAAATAAAGCAAGAGGATCGCTGATGCTCAGACTAACATGTACACCCCATTAATTAGGCGATAATGGGTTTGACAACGCATCCATTGTACTGCAGGCATATGGGGGTAGAAGTTGTGTTACTCCTAGCAAATAGAGAATTTCCAAAGGTATTGAAAGACAGTGATGCTCGAGGCTGTTCAAAGATATCGTGCAGTAGAAAATGCTACGTCGTCGACAGATGATGCACCTCCAGGTGTGGACAAAAATTTTGCTCTACTTCAGCTTTGAATTCAATGAAATTTGTGTCTGCTTGAAACAGTTTACCTCATGGATGAGCTTGCGGAAATGGCAAATTGTTCACCAGATCAAGCTGAAGCTATTGCGGAGCATGTTAGCAAAAGACTGCAAAATAGATCCCCAATTGTGAAATGGAAGGTAATCTGGAGGCTGGTGTCACTTTGCTCATCACTCATTCTACAATACACAGCTTACTAGTGGTCCTGTGCTGTGGGGGTTTTAACTTACATGTGCACACTGCAGGCCCTGCGCTTGATTCGCCACATGTGCAATAAAGGCTGTTACAAATTTCAAAAATGCATGCAAGCTTATGTAGCAACAATCAGGTGAATATAAACACATAAAGCCATCCTATTTCTGCATGACAAGTAGCTGGCTCCTTCTTTCCCTCACTGCAGTCATATAACGTATCCATGTATCCATCAAGTGTCACAAGTAGCACTAACAACAGAGAAATAGAAATCCTGTAGGGACTTGTTGCATTTCAAGGGAGAGAAGGATCCCTTCAAGGGAGACTCCTTGAACCAACGAGTGCGAGACTCAGCAAAGGAAGTCATGGAAGCTTTATACTCCTCATACCAGCAGCAACCTGCCAACAAGCCAGTGCCAAGCTCTACTTCAACAGTGAGCACATCTCACCATTCCCGGTTGATTGTGACATTAATTGACTGTAGCTTTTCAACTCAACTCCTCAGGGGAGAATGGAAGGTTTCGGAAACACAGCCTACTCTCTGCAGAGCTACAACGTGCCTCCAAACAATGGAGCAGGTGGTGGATCAGGAGGAGGTTTCTCCTCTGCTGCTTCCTCTGGCAGAATGGTAGGGTTTGGCAGTGACGGAAGGTACGCCCAATCCTTGAATAGGAGCGGAAGTCAGCCGGTGGGCGCTGACTTGACCTCAACAGTGACGTCAGCTGTGGGAAGCATTGGTGGGATGATTCTCTCCCAGTTCTCTTCAAATGCAAGAGATGTGAGTAGACTAATCTCATGACTCATGAGTATACTGTTGATACATATTGAACTCGTGATCATTCCTCTGGGATAGCTCTGTGGGGCCCTATGAACTTGAGCGAGTGCGCGTCAGGTGTGTGTGCTAGAATACTTTGTTCCTGCCGCAAGGTATGTGACTGAACTCTACTGTCTTGGCTTTTCATATGCTGTTGAGGATGTGTAATTCCATTGTGTGACCACAGCAAGCTACAGCCTTACATCAGCGCACAGGATCCCATGATGACGGCAATGGGTACTCTGACTTCAGTAACAGATCCTCTCAGTCATCCAGTCTGCTGGGTAGTGGAAGGGTGGCAGGTAGCTTTGGGCCTGCCACCAGTAATAGCAGTGGTAGTGGTGGAAGAGGCTCAGGGTTTAGTGACCCTCACACCATGAGTTCGCTCTCAGGGTCAGCCTCTCAGCAACAGCTGAGTCAGCAGCAGGCTTCAAGATCTGATGGATTAAGAAACATGAATAACTCGCGACTGGGGACCACCGCCGGTCCAGACCTTACTCCTACTTCAGCGTTTGGGAGTGAGGAGGACTTGGTGGGTAAAATATGTGCGCCTGGGGGCATGAGGGCTGCTCCGGATCCAGAAGACCTGCGGCTGTTCGTAGAGGCTGCAAGCAGCATGGATGGGTTGCGCGTTGGAGAGCTTTTGATGCAAAAGATGGTGAGGTGCTAGGGTAAGACCCCATTAATATGCCATTCATTGCATTTCTGGGTGGCTCTCTCTATGCATGAAGCATTATTTGTCATCATTGTCGAGTGGCTATTCCGTCACATGTGCCTTAATTCCTCATCATTGTCGAGTGGCTATTCTGTCACATGTGCCTTAATTCCTCATCATTGTTGAGTGGCTATTCTGTCACATGTGCCTTAATTCCTCATCATTGTGGAGTGGCTATTCTGTCACATGTGCCTTAATTCCTCATCATTGATCAATTGTGCAGGATAACACCAACATGCAGGTTGTACTGCGGTCCTTGTATGCCTTGGAGTCAGTACTGCAGATAGGCAGCAGTCAGTCATGTGGGGAGGTGGCTGTGATGTTTCAGAGTGATCCTGGGCCGGTGGTAAGGGCCTCAGGCTCCAAGCAGCCTGCTGTGAGGGACCGAGCAGTGCGCTGTTTGAAGATGCTGCTCGGGGAGGATTACCAACACTCATCACAGGTATGTCACATGAAGAGTGTGTTTCATCCTGATTGAGGAATTCTGTTCATACTTCTGTCCCTTCCAGAAATATAGTGGACCCCTAGTTAGACATAATGATACTTTGATTCCAATAGAATGCTTCAATGGTTGCCTTTGGGCTCTTGCAGACACCAGATTTTCCTCCCTCGTACAATAAATCATATGCTACGTCCCAGCCTGTTGCTGATCCCTCACCTCTGGTTGACCTCCTTGGAGAGGATCTCATATCACTACCAGCAGCTGCAGCCTCGGGTCATCTGGCCCCATCCGACCCATTAGGTTTGTCCCTTTGAAATATCACCTTAGCAGTAAATATACAGCTGTTAAGATCAGTGTTGAATACTATTTGAGATGTTATTACATGAGGTATGTCCCTTTGATGTAATATAGTACATGCTGTGATTTCAAAAATCCTACTTTTATGAATACACTTAACCTCATCAATTGGTTCAGGAGGATGGCTTTACATTCTGTGAAAATGTTTTATTTTCAATGTTGAAAGAGGTTGTGCACAATATACTTATCGCAAATTATGAACTGCAGGTGAATTGACAAGTGGCATCAACAATACCCCTTCCCAGGATGCGACAAGGATGACATCTGGTAACCAGTCACAACAGCTTTTCGATCCTTTTTGTGCCATGGGTGTGCCAGTATCAACACCTACTTCAGTACCTCTTTCATCAGCAGGACATGTTCAGCAGCAGCAGTACGGTGCCTCTGTTATAGGGACCATGCCTGCATCCCTAGTAGCACCAGTAGCGCCTTTGGTTTCGGGTGTTACAGCTCCTCTGGATGACTTCTTCTCCTCCCTCAGCGTCACTGCTGGTCAGTCTGCTGCACCTGCTACAATGACTGGGGTCAGCACTTCAGGCATGCCGCACTCGCAGTATGGTCAGGTTGCTCATCAAGGCTCTTGGACACCCTCTCAGGCTTCATACTCTCAGGCCTCTGTCAGCAGTCATGTCAGTGGGAGCTCTGGCGGTCTCAGTGGTATCAATTCTGTTGTGGGAATGCAAAATCAAGTGAGCCCTCCTAATTCACACATGGGAGGGTTCATCCCCCCATTAACTGGAAGTGGTGCACTACACAGTGACACCTTAAGTGCTCTACCTGTGTCAGGGAATGGAACCAGCGTTCTAAATGGGGTGAACAGCGTTATGATGCTGCCTTGTCAAACCTTAAATGTAGGGCTTGGCGCAGCTGGTTCTGTGATTGGTACTACGGCCCCAAAGACAGCTTCTGCTGCACCTGCCCCTTGGCTATTCCCACAGAATCTCTCAAGACAGACAGCGCCTCTAGAGTCACCTAAACCAACGAATGATAATCATGCTTTTGATTTTGTGCAAGACCATCTGAAATGAATGTTAGAAATCTTAGACTTGAGCTGTACTGCTGTGTTCAGGGACCATGTTTGGAGCTACGTAGGAGGTTCGCATTGAGGCTTTAAGGTTCCTGTTGTAAGCTAATCAGTACGACTAGTACGACATAGAATATTTGAATGGGTATTTTGAATCTGCAGGAGTATAAACTTGTTTGTTGACCTCATTCATTCTCGTAAGTATATCATGCATGTTACCAAGCAGCAGCGAATACAGCACTGTACTCACAGCAAGTAGCATGTGATGCACTAGTCATGATTTATGAATGAGTTGGGACAGGGTCTCCCTTCATCCAAGTCCATAACGATATGAGCGAACTCAAGAAGGGACTGGGTTCAGTAGAAGAACTTCCGCAATCTTCGATCCTGACATCCTGTCGGGGCCGGCCTGAACCATCCGTGGGGAGTTGAGAGATCTTCTCTACAACCTCCATCCCTTCCAGAACAGATCCGAATGCCACTATGAGAATGAGACAAGAGTGATGTTAAGCTGTGAATTGCATTGAACGCCATCAGGAATGTCTCAACGGAACATGAAGAGACCACATGAAGATTTATGAGTTAATGTGACGAACATGGTGGCTGACTTTCCATGCCTACCCCACACAGCAGTGACAAGTTATGAATACAATCCAAAATCCCTCATGTGGTGATAAAGGCAGCAACATGTCACAGTCATGCGATATCCACCTCACCTGACTTTGAATTCAGCCAAGGAGAAGTACAACAGCAAATGAAAAATCTGGCAGTACACAAGATAGATCGAGTTGAAGAATGTTAGAATATATAGTATTGAGATATTGTGGTATGAGATCATTGTCATCCAGATAGTCACTTCTTAATTCTATATGACATAAACAAGTTTGACTTCTAAACTCACTGGCTTCTTATCAGTCCATCCTCATCTACAAACATTGAGACCGTCCCTCTGACATGCCGCAAGGGGCTGTTCTCTTTGATAAGAGAAGGCCCCAACGCTGCCATCCCGCCAGTCCCATCACCCTGACATCAAAACCGGCAGATTTACATTAGAACTCATCCAGTCCATGTAAAACATTGAACAAACTGAGCCCATTTGTGAGAGTCTGTGTCACCTTCGTGATGTCCCCAGCCAGGACAGCCATCTTGGGCATCACTTGGTGAAAGCAGCTCCCACGATATCCATATCCACACCCGTGAGTTACTGCACACATAATAGACTCTGTCAAACTCCCTAACAAAATAACTACAAATGGAGACTAGAGGACACGCCAGTGTTCTATAGCACTGTCTAGTTACAAGCACCACAATTCACGTACATATTCTAACTCACCGAGGCATGAGATCCTTTGCATGATGAATTCCTCAGCAGCAGGAAACAGGTGAATGCCACATGTCCTGCACACCCACCCAATTCCATAAAGTTCAAGGCAGTCTTTGGAACGGAGTTGCCATGAATTCCAACCACAATGCGCCCCGCATGCTGGCCCCCGATGCTGACATCAAGAAATGCTTTGTCAGTAATGCTGTGGCCTGCAAGGACACTGTAATCAGAGAGGTAGACAAGGTTTAAAGATAGCATGCTCAAGTACAAAACCATGATGAAGACTCTCAAAGTGTACTGAACGGAATGTCCTAAATTGCTCATGCTATGTTCCGATTGAGGTGTGTAACTTGTAAGTCTACATTAATATTTAAAAACACATTCAGCTGTTTATTTGAATCCATGTTACCATAAGGCAGCTGACCTGTATCCCCAGGCACTTGCAAGCACCAAAGCGGTAAGCATGATGTATGTCCTACGGTCTTCCCAGAAAGTTCTCACAACAGCTTTCTCGTGCTGTCGTTCCTCTAACTTAGCATGCTTTAAGCGCTGTAGAAGCTCCTCTCTTGATGCATATCCCCTGCAGTTTTGGGGCACTTTCCAGCTGTATGCGTGCCCCTGTATGTTTGATTTGCTAGCTTGTTTCAACACCAATAGCAGACTCCTTAAAGCTTGAACATTATGCATTGTGTGGCACCATCTTAAATGCTTTGCAGCTCGACGGAAATAAGTTTTAGAAAGGTTTCAGAGCAGAAATACCTGATCGCCCACATAATTGAGCCGATTCAGTCGTTTTGACATTCTGCGGACATGATTTCTCGCAGGACTTGTAATCGGTCAGCTAACTCAGCGACCCATAACGTCCCTCTTCGATCATTAACGAATGGTCGAGGCAGACCGGTTCGGCAAGTTGTATCATCCTCCACTGATCCTTGCAGTAGCCATGATTGCTCTTCAAGCGTTTCAAACAAAATAGACAAAAGGAATGCCTTGTTGCTTGGTGCTGCTGCTTTATCTTCTAGTATCTTGATCAACAGTCCAGCGTAAGACTCTGTTCATTAATCGGTTATAAGAATAAATTATATGATATCCTTCATTATGGACTGTGCAGTGCGCTAGCAGATCCTGAGGTGACGCAAAAGGTTTTCTTTGATGTCACAATTGGAGAAGAACCGGCAGGAAGAATTGTTCTTGGTGTATATGGGAATGAAGTACCAAAGTAAGAAAGATTGTGCCTGAGGGTTGGCACTTTTATAAAGCTCAAACTGTAAGGGCTTTAAGGTTCAATCACATGTCGTCTCTAATCATTTTTCTGTCTTACATCGCTGTTTCCTCTGCCTACTTATCCTATCAGAACAGCTGCAAACTTTGTAGCAATGGCAACTGGAGAAAAAGGATATGGATATAAGGGCTCCATTTTTCACAGAATCATCAAGGTGATCCTGTGTCCACTTATCCTGCGCATGTGTTTTGATGTACTGAGATATTGCGTAAGCTTTCACATTATTTTTCATTTCATCCTGCCTGTCCTGTTCATTCCTACTTATAAGATTCATATCCCTTAAGTTCATACTGGAAGTATTTGCAGGGAAAAGGTTTGAATTGTTGTCTTGTGAAATTACTTCAATTGATGACGGCTATAATCATTGCAGCAACCTGGTGTGCATTGCAGCAAGATTGTCATCTTCCAAAAGTGGTGGATAACTCTCTCTGATACCCATGCTTGTGGACAGGATTTCATGATTCAGGGCGGTGATTTTGAAAGGAGCAATGGAACTGGAGGCTTTTCGATTTATGGTCGCAGGTTTGAGGATGAGAACTTCAACATCCCTCATGCACCATATGTCTTGTCCATGGCTAATGCGGGTCGAAACACCAATGGCTCTCAGTTCTTTATAACAACTGTGGACACTTTCTGGTGAGAGTTATCCACTGGCTGCAGATCAGAGCTATCTATGTTTCATCCTCAGACTTTAACACTCAGATTCAGAGAAGTAGGGCTGTATGTGTTTCATCCTGACTTTTACACTCAGATTCAGAGTACTAGGGCTGTCTGTGTTTCATCCTAACTTCCACACTCAGATTTAGAGTAATAGGGCTGTCTTCAGACTCTCAGCATTGTTGTAACAGCCTGCATACACAACAGTTCATCATGTGAGAACGGCATACTAGTTGTGTTTTTCCTTTGGTTTTCTTCGGTTATGGAAGGAAAGAGGAATTATTTTGATTCAGGTTGAATGGCAAGCATGTTGTCTTTGGGCGGGTGCTGGAGGGTCAAGAGGTGGTAGACAAACTACAAAACGTATCTGTTGGAGGAGGATCAAGACCAAATCAGCGGGTTCTGATCAAAGATTGCGGTTTACTTGCTTAGAGACAAATGAGTACCGTCGCCAGAACTTTCTTCCATATTTGTTCTTACAAGTTGGACTATATTTGGGGTAGATGTTTCGATTACAGAATAATCACTTCAGTCAATACATGAATTGTATCGCTAAAGGTTTTCCTAGTTCTGATGATGCACCCTCAAGTACCCTTCTACTCAATGCATTAACGAATCCCAACTTGCGTTATGAATGCACCACGTACGGGAGATGATGGTAAAGGTGACATGTTTCCTACTTCAGTTTCAGCCACTATAATCTCTTCCTCAGAATCCTCTTCTCCTGTCATCAGCCAAGTCTCAGGGAGAGGTTGAGCCAAGTACTCTGGAACGCTGCATGCCTGCAGAAGACAACAAGTAGATAAGACTTCACACATACAGCCAATGGACAGAAAGAGAGAGCGGTGATTCGTTTTGCCCAGCTGAGAAATTTCGCTTTGCAA
>BEGY01000051.1:5147-43813 GCA_002335675.1 Chlamydomonas eustigma | reverse complement strand
AAATCCATGGCCTTGAAAGTGCTCACTTATAAGGTGGTCAGCAAAACCTGGGCATGATGCCATGAACCGTAAGCAGGCAGCTGCTGCAGTGGCGATGGCATCCTTCCTCCCTTGAGGAAAGTTTGCTGCGCCAGCTGCACCCTTTTTCCCGACAGCCTTGCTAGTACCCTTGCTGATTTTACCAGCTGGACTTATGGCTGGTGGTGGGGCAGGATAGGATGGAGGGTTTGGCATCCGGGGTTTGTAGCCTATGAGCTGAGAGGGTTTAGACATTGAAGGTAAGTCACATTCTTGCAATTGCGACAAATCAACTTCCAACGTCTGGACCATAATTTCAACAACCAAGGTGACAGATGAGTTGATGGTCTACTCCATGAAAATATGCAATTTAAAAGTTACTAAGCTTAAGTTCTCTTTGATCCAGACAGACCCAGAGAATGTTAATTGTTAAGCATGGTCCTGATGCTTTGTGAAGATCATGCTGACATGGATGCACTCACACACTTCTTACCTTCACCAAATGCGGAACTAGGCCATTGTTCAACAGTGCCAACCTCCTGGCCTGCTTTATCTCAGGGACTTCACCCTGTATGAGCATGTAGAGTGGGATCTGGACTACCTTAAGACATTGCTGTACCAGTTTCAGTTCTTGCTTTTCATTGACTATGCACTAGGTTTTCGCTTGATCAATCTATCTATTCGAGCACAAAATAATTTCAACGTAAATTTTATCCATGAAGTTATGACTCATACCACAATGTTTTCAATCAGGGATTTGATAGCCGTTGCCACTTGAACTTGCAATTGCTGTGTCTGAGCCCACCCAGGTCCATTCTCTTTTAAAATGGAGGCTAAGGGGACCAGGGCCACATCAGCCACGCGTCCACTATACTCTGCTCTCAAGGCAAGATTGGCCAGAAGCGATGCTGCTGGCAGTTTGCTTCTTGCATGATCCCCCATCAGCATATTGGCTGCACAAGAAATGACCTGCAACATGGTCTCAATGTATGAATACAGTCTTTCCTGGTGTGCTATTATGCATTGACAATGCAATTCAATTTATATTTCTCAAGGTAACAGACTCAGACGTTTCATTCTACAGCCTTGAACAAACCTTATTACTGATTACTTCATGGCCATGCTTATCAGACTGAGCAAGTGCAGAGATCGCCCCCATGATGGCAAACTTATCCTCAACATCTCCCCGGTCTACAAGGGACAATATGTTTGGGCCACAACCTGTCTTGAAGATTTCCTCTCTCTGTGGCAAAACATACAAAGGCAACGCAGAAACCACAAGCTATTGTTCATTTTGCTGTCAATAAAAATGGAAGCCAAACTTCTTTTTGTTTCAGCATTGTGAAGAGTCTTCTCAGTGGAGGCACATATAATGCAAATGAGGGAAGTTGTCGCGGAGGACGAAGTAGCCCATAATTCCAATGATTCATGTTGTGACTGCATGAGGAATGCATTCTTACCTTCTCTTCACTCAAGTTGGCAAAGCTCCATATGCATAAAATAGCTTCTATGCGCTTAACAGGTTTTCCAGTTATATCGTTCTGGGCATTGATGTCAGGTCCCAGATCAGGATTCATTTAATAAAGAATCTAAGCAGGAAAATTTACCAGGACAGGAGTCCCCTTCAAAACATCGCAATAACCTTGAATGGAGACTCCTGAAGCAGCACCTTTGGATTTGCCAGATTTTGCGATAACTGTTTTTGGAGGCATTTTTACATGAATTAATACTGCGAACAACAATATAAGCCGTATGTAGATGAAGACTGGGTATATTGCAATTGCCAGGCAGTGAGTTTCCTACATTACCCTATCAATGATAAAAAAAGACGGTAGAAATGAATTTAATGCACAATCATAAATCATCACTCAGTTTCTTCCTAATGCTGTTAAGCGCCGATTTCTTGTAACAAAACGATATTTCTTAGGTGAGCTGGTACATAAATACGGCGTGAATACGAAGTTTCAAAAAATCTGAGACAGTTAACGAACAAACTTACATGTCATGACATGATTAGCGACCGGAAGGATCGCATGAAAGGTATATTGTTAATATTGCTAAAGATTAGTGAGTATATTCAGCTGTTGTTATAAATTTACAGGCGAGAAAGCTTAGATACCAACGAGAACGCACCCTTCTATTGAAACAAAGTGAGAAATCAAAATCAGTGACAGGTCTTGCACATCTGATGCACAAAAGTAATAGGCAAATGCTGGCAATATCTCTCTTGCACAACTGCGTAAACCCTATGAAGAGGAATAAATCATAGGGATAAATCATAAGTTTAGAGGTGCTCAGGAACCCAGAGCTCAAGCTGCCAGAGTGCTTTTCATTTGTCTACTAAGACTTGACATCAGGTAGCAACATGGTTATAATGCAGGTTTCAAGACTAAACAGTGAAAACATATCATTTCACTTCAGACTGCCCTATGCTACTTCATAGTCATATTGAATGTCCAAGTTCAGTGCAAGTAAGGGAGTGATTCAGACAGTGATATTACAATGCAGAAGGTTGTTTGTAGTAAATGTGGTGTGACCTCTGAACTAGGACCTCCTCTGATTTTCAGGTAGATGTCAAGAGCCTCCTGATTATAAAAATGACATATGATCAGATTTATCATTGCAAGTTGTCAAGCCTCGTCCATGGATACAATGGTATGTTCTATTGAACACGATTTTGTTTGATACACAGAATATGAATGTTGGCTCGAAGGTTTTGCAATTGTACTTCTGAGGTTGTCTTCTCTTGAGTATGCCTCAGATTCCGCATGAAAGAAGGTAACTGCTGTAAATTGGCTTTGCATGTATCATGCTCCTAAGGATTCCTAAAGTGACTTGAAGGCTTTGTTGTGCCTGATGCAGTTGTCTTATGCATTAAATTACCTTTGATGATGCTAGGAATCTTCTGAGCAGCATTGGTTCTCAGAGATCAGGTCATAGAGCATGCATCAATGTAGAAAGGAAATACTTGCTACCTTTCCGTTAACTATCGAAACGTGAAAAAACATTGATCAGGGATGATAAACCCTCGTCACAACCCATATTAGGCGAATCTCAGCCGTCGAGCACAGAGTCCTGTAGAATAGATAATGTCTTTGTCTTAGTAGGACAAGATATAGTCCATCTTAGATTGTTAGGCTTCTAGAACCTCGCTTCATCTCTCTCAATTAGCAGTGTCTGAAGTAAGATGGACTCAGATCCTCCTCACAGCAGGCTCTTCGTTGTATGTGGACGTGCTATAGAGGTAAGCATCGCATCGCACGGCTTGCATGCCTCAAATTGTCAGTTGATCACGTCCGGACATCTCATCCATGCTCCTCGCAGGCTGAAATACTACAAGACGTGTTTAGTCCTTATGGGTGTCTGCAAAACATTAAGCTAGTTAAAGATAAAGGAGGTGTGTCCTTTTGATAGTAGGGTCCATGTGCCGCTGGGCGGCTGAATGGCCATGTTTCGTTGTCCTCTCTCCAACATACTAAGCTAGTACATGTTTCTTCAATGTTCTGCCAAGTTTCGCAGCAGAATTTTCCACTCGTATATAATTACTGTACTCTTTGATACCGTCTGAGTTATGCTGTTGTGGTGCACAATAAGAATTGAAATTTATATGAATTCCCATGCCTGGGATCTGATCTTGTATTGTAGTCGCCTACGTGAAGTATGATAAAGCCTCGTCTGCAGCTTTTGCAATCGAAACTCTGAATGGAACTGTTCTGAATGATGGTCGAGGACCTAAGCTTAAAGTCATGATCGCAGAGGCTCCGATGGCCAGGTTTGATATGAATGAAGCGAGTCTATCGCATTGAGGTGTAAATGTGCAGTTTTTGGTCTTGCTGATGGTATGGTGTACAGTGAACAGTGCTTTAGGCTCTGTTACTGTCATGGCTTCGAATGTCCTGGACTTGCCATCAATCCTTACATCCATTGTTTTCCTTCAGGGGCGTGACGCAATCTGAGAGGCAACCAGAACCTGAAATCTCATCTGATCCAGACAACATGCCTCCTAGGTCTAGACTGTTCATAGTTGTTCCAAAGCAAGCTGATGTTCAGCAAATCCAGGTGCAGTAGGATCATGACTCGATGTGCCATAATAAACACACAATGATTGTTTGTGCAGGCAAAGGCCGTGTTCGTGCAGGCATTTCTGGTATTGTACTAGTTTCAAATAAATGATAGATTATTCATTGTTTTTTGAAACCGACGATAGCTTATGTATTGACACTTCAAGATTCAGACTGTCCAAATCCTTGCAAAAACGTTCATTCTGCTTTCACAGGACGACCTGTGCAGATATAAAGATTTGGAGTACTGCAAGACAGATTTGATAGCCCAGAAAGGAGTGGTGTTCTGTAAATTCACCAAATCATCCTCAGCTTTAATGGCTCTGGAAGAAGTTAATAGCCACGGAATGGTGGGGTTGTGGGAATTTCTACATGGTTGGATTCTGGTGTGCAAATATGCAGACAAAATGGAAGAAAAGAAAGTGTTTGATTGTTTAGGCTTTGTCTGCAATCGTCCTCTCAACATGAAAAGCTTTTGCTTAACCTTAACTTCTTGCTCACTCCTCAGGTTGCTGGGTATAAGGTTAAGTGCATGCTAGCTGAGCCCAAGACAAAGCGCAGAGTGGAGGGATCTCCTCAGGACATGTTTGGGCCTCAGGTATTAGGCCTCCTCAATGCTTTGTCTCGACGAATGTGGAATACTTCATCAGATCAATGGATCATGGATGCCAAGCAGGTCATGGCCTTCTTAGGCCCCAATTCAGGGTCTGAAAATGTGATCCTTGGATGCTAGGTGTATTGCTCAGTATAACATCCATGCAGCATTGGACACGCTCCTCATAATTTTGATGTATCTTCTCTCAGACCCCAAAGCTGGACTATGGGCTGAATGGAGTGCATACCATTAGTGGGGACCATGGGCAAGGCATCCACTTGAAGATGCCCATGGGAGCAGGTGACATGTAGCAAAACAGTGCAGACCAAAGTCTTTGATATTTATTAATGCAACAAACTAAATTTTTCATTGAATGATGATTTCAGAGTCTGTTATGGTAAATTATTGGATTTGATGTAACCGCCCTATCTTTTTCATCCTGTTACAATTTTACTCAGGTGGTTTAGGAATATCAGATTATGCCGCTACCTTGAGCGGATTGTCTCTGGGAGGATCTCTAGGAAACTTCCAGATGTCTGGGGTGTCAGAGATGCAAGCTCTGAGTAACCAGGGACTGTCCAACCAGGTGGGCCACAATCCAAGTTAGATTCACCTCAGTGCTGTAGTCATAAGATGGGGCAGTGCTGTAATCATAAGATGGGGCAGTGCTGTAGTCATAAGATGGGGCAGTGCTGTAATCATAAGATGGGGCAGTGCTGTAGTCATAGGTAGGGGCAGTGCTGTAATCATAAGATGGGGCAGTGCTGTAGTTATAAGATGGGGCAGTGCTGTAGTCATAAGATGGGGCAGTGCTGGGCCATCTTTACGATGTGTGAGAGAGAGGTGAGGATTCCGTTTCATAACTGAATTATGTCCTAGACTGCAAAAAGTTAGTGTCAGGAATGTGGTGTGTAACAGTTCTCTGTAATATGCAAAATGGAAATATTATAGATACTGCATTGTTCTGTGGCAGGTTGGGCTGGGCTTTGTTGGTGGACTGAACAATCTGCAGACAACATCTCCAAGTATGTCTTGGAATCATGTGTAATGATGGTGCTTGATCCACAGCCTACACATTTGAAATTCTTTTGCTGTAACTCTGTACGTTTGTGATTGTGAAAAGTGAAATGATTATGTCTGCAATTTTCTGCAGTGTCCCCCAACAACTTAATCAACTCCCCCAGCACCAGTAGACAGAGATTGTTTGTTGTTGTGCACAAGGTACGACATCTGGTTAAATACCTACACCTCCTTAGTTACAGCTTCTCAGTCACATTTTGATCAATCTTGTATGCTCCTTTTACTGAAGGGTGTCAGCGAGGACTTGCTTCAGAGACTGTTCAGACGCTTGCCGGGAATGGAGTACTGTGATCTGAAGAAAGATCGAACCACTGGAAGATCCAAGGTCAGTGACCGAATAATAATAGAGATCCTGTTGACTCTGGAAACAGCGACATGCATTTTTGCTTATAAACATGGATTAAGATCCTCTACTGTGCTTCAACTCTACAGGGCTTTTGCTACATCAACTACTCAACTCAAGAAGCAGCAACAGCAGCCATTGAGCAGTTTAATGGTGTTGAGTTCCCCCCACAGTCAGGTCACCGCATCAAAGTCATGTTTGCAGAGCCTCTGGGCACCTCCCAGCAGCGCTCTGCTAATGGCCAGCGATCTGGAAGCAGTGAGGCGGACACGGGTCGGTCCAGTCCTGCCATCTCCATGCTCACCATGTCTTCACCCTCTCCTGTTCACACGCCCCTAGCACTGGGCATGGGTGGAGATGTGGTGCAGGGAGTCCAGGAGTCGTTGGCCACCATGTCTTCTGTGCAGCGCCAGGCAGCAGTGGCAGCAGCAGCTGCTGCTGCTGCTGCCCATAACGGTGCCCTTGATCAGATGGAGCTTGCTGCCAGGATAGCTGCTTCACCTGGGCAGCAAAACGGTTAGTTGGTTACTTCATTATTGAGTATCACAAGTATGTCAGGATCAGGGAGCTACATGTGAGCATCAGCTTGCGTTCATTTTGGTTAGCCTCAGTACTGATCAAGTTGGCTGATCATTGATACATGCCCTCCTTGCCCCGCCCTCCTTGCCCCTTCTGACGCAGGTACACTGAACAGCATTGTGTTGTCAACCCCTGTTCCTGCCAGAGAGCTCATGTTTAATGGCATGAGTTCCTCTTAAGCACGGGCTGCAAGGATTTCATGTTCTTCTCTACGAGGTTACTATGCATTTGAAAGGGTAAATAATATGGAGTACGTGTGATAGAGCATAAACAAGATGGTGGCATCTCCTCACTTCGGACTGCGGACGCAGGGGACTTCATGTCCAGAAGTCCACATGGTTTGCCGCCTGTGCCAAGCAGGTTTTAGGGGATATGAAGAAGTTTGTTTCCTTGTCTGCTAGGGGTGCATACATTTCCGACTAACTCTCAAAGCTATCCTAGGTGTAGATGTACCCTTACGCGTCTTAGTGGTGAGCTCTTTTGACAATTTGCTAGTGACTGGATGCAGACATTTTCTTAAGATTAGAGTGGTAGGTAGTTCATGTTTCTGGAAGAGAGAAGATTCTTCGATAGTTCAAGATTTTACATTACTGTGGCTCTATGAGTGGCATGTTTCACTTTGGTGCAGGCACGCTAGTTAGCTTTCCAATCGCAAATCCTTTTTATTTTAAATGTCTGAGCAAGTTCTTTAAATGAATTCTGTCTCATAGAATTGTTTCAAATGTAAGTGAACACAGCAGGATTATCCTTCTGACATTTTATAAATATAATTAAGACCCAAGATTACCTATCACAATCCTATCAGCTGCCTGTAATAATAATAATAAAATGCCGAAGCGTAGCTTGACGTAGAGGACAGAAGAACTCTGCCTCACCGTTAACCTGTACCTACAACCATAGTAGCGATGCAAGTAGGAACGCAAGGAAGAGTACGAAACAAGTATGAATATGTACTTCTCAATGTACCATGTTCTTCTAAGGACTTTTACTGCAGAAAAGTTTGATTAATTCATTAGCTACAATGGAACCCGGTGCAGAATCAAGCAATCCAGAAGTCCAGGCTCCAGATAAAACACTTGCGCAACTGTACAAATCTGCTCGACCTCCTGTTGATCTCATCCCAGGCCTAAGCTTATCGGCATTAATCAACACGGCATGGCTACCTTCCGATGCAAAGGTGAGACCGCGTACTGAATTCCGAAAATGAAAACTGTAATGTTTCCTGACCCTGATGAAAGCTATAACCTTCAACAAACTAGGCAATGTTAGCGGAATCCTGGATCCCTGTACCAGCAGAACCAGAAGAGGGTGCAGCACCTGCCCCAACCCCTCCAGCATTTGATCCTAAAGCAGTTGAATACAAGGTATCTACTTTAGGAACTTATGTCCAGACTCTGCAGACTCTGTGGGGACTTAGAAGTATGATGCCCATTGTTCTTGTACAGGAAATGATGAAGAGATTAGCCAAGAGTGCACCCTTGGAAAAATGGAACTCTCTAACTGTTCAGATCAAAAGTATTGAGAATGATGTCATTCGTACAAAGGATGAAAAAGAAATTGAGGTATGCAGCTACTCTGCAGCACAGAATGACCCCTTCCATCCTCAAGGACTAAAAATGTTGTTGATGTGTACTTACCCAAAAGAACACAACTCTCTGAAGATCATCTAATTAACAGAATGTCACATTCTTCAGGATGTGATTTGCATCCCTTTTGCAATCTCTTCCGTTTCCTGAGTAGGCTCTAAATGGTGAGGCTGAGGTTGCAAGAGCGCAGCTAGCTGAGACAGAAACACAGCTCACTGAGTTGAAAGCATCCTTCTATGATGTAAGACCAGATCTGCAAACCTGCAGCAAGGAATACTTTTATAAACCTGATGTGCAGTGTTGACCACAGTGTTGACCAATGGCATTCCAGTTATTTAATAGGTATCCTTAGAGTCATCCGCTCTGTCTCTCCTGTCATCTCCACAGCCTCAGGCCTGTTGTCAAATGATAATGAAAGTCTTCAAGTCTTGATCTGCTATGACCCTCGTCCTGTCAACGCTCCAATGTTCAGGATCCTCTTTCCCTGGTACCCTGGATGCAAACCCTGTTTGACCTCGTTGACGCGGGATTGACTTCATTTGAAGTTGGCGGACCTCTGTTCCCTCACACAACATTGTCTAGCTTGTTTGGTTCTAACAACAACACCAGCTTCTATGAGTCATCAGAGAGAGTGCTGGGTGTCTTCAAGAGGAGGTACGATATAGACGTATCAATATATGTCGAGTCGGTGGCAACAATATCAAATAAGCAATTTTCAAAGCCCATTAGGAGAGCACAGATATTTGCCTAGCTGCAATGTGAACCACACAAGTTGCCTGCGGTCTAAGAAATCTCCTCCAGTAGGCTACAGGCTCTCAGTGGTGAGGTTCTGCAGACTTGTCCACAGGGTCTTGCTGTTGAGGCTCATTTTCTGATTCATGTAGATGTGATCGTGAAAGAGGGCCAGGCAAGGTTCAGGTTTTGACAAGACTGACACCCAACATCTTCCAAGACGGCTACAGTCCAACTCTGATTGAACCTTTGGTGGATAAGATAAGAGCAAACATCTACGGTGCAGAGACAACGGAACCCCTGGATTTCTTGCAGCTGCAATGGTGGGACCCTCAAGTAAGGACCCTGTCTGTCTTGATCATGCTGTGTTAAGCGCTTGAAATTGTAACTTTGCCCACATTACTACAGATATCCCTGCTGTTACTTTGCCCACAATACTACAGATATCCCTGCTGTTACTTTGCCCACAATACTACAGATATCCCTGCTGTTACTTTGCCCACATTACTACAGATATCCCTGCTGTTACTTTGCCCACATTACTACAGATATCTCTGCTGTTTTTTAAAAATCTGTTTGTCTGCCTCTATTTATGTGCACACACACCATGCCTTCAGGACCATGACCCACTGCCGACCCTCAAAGTTTTGCAACGTCTGTCTGAGGACAAGCTTGATGTAAATGAAGAATCTGGGGAAGTTGCAATCACTGAACCTAAGAAGATCCGAGGCCTAGGGTTAGTGGACTTTCCTGCAAGGAGCGTCCTGTCAGCAATACAAGCTGGAGTCCCTGTGGTGGCAGTACAAATCCCCTTCAGCATTGTGGACCGTTCATATGGAGCCACCCTGGCAATGTGCAGAGAATACAACATTAAGGTAAGCATTCCGTTCCCTACTTATTTTGAGTAGGAGGCCCTAACTGTTCTGAGCAGGCACTTACATCCCAGCTGTGTATGCATGTTGTATCACTAGGGCAGTACAAGCAAGTGCCTTCATACGTCTTATCACTAGGGCAGTACAAGCAAGTGCCTTCATTCGTCTTATCACTAGGGCAGTACAAGCAAGTGCCTTCAACGTCTTATCACTAGGGTAGTACAAGCAAGTGCCTTCATACGTCTTATCACTAGGGCAGTACAAGCAAGTGCCTTCAACGTCTTATCACTAGGGCGGCACAAGCAAGGGCCTTCATGTAGGTATCCCTGTTATTATGGAGCAAAATGCTACTCCATTCACTCAATTTCCTTGTTCTACCTATGAGGTATGTTTTCCATATCTTCTCTCGCAGGTGTTCTCAAAAGATGGCCTTCTTGGTGGATTGATCAGTGAGAAATATCTGGATGCACCATGTCCTGAAACCACGCAGACAGACCCTGACTTGGATGATGTGGCGCACTGTATAGACATGGTCAACAATTATGGAGGTTGGGAAAACATCCAAGCTTTGCTAAGACTAATCAAGGCCATTGCTGACAAACACAGTGAGTTGTTATATTTTGGTGCTGAGGATGTGTGCCTCAGTACCTTAACCTAACGCAGTGTTACACCTTGACATCTATTGCTTTGTGTGCCATACTTCTTAGTGCTCATGCGTTTTCTTGCACCTTTGACAGCATGCAATTATAAATTGTTCAAAACTTGATCAAAACCTTTCATTGCAGGTGTCAAAATGCAGTCCGTGGCATTGCGATGGCAGATAGATCAAGGTACTTTCCCCATGGTCTCCTCAAGATGGGGACCAGCATGCTGGAGACAGTTCGGTTTTGATTACTGGAGGGGAGCAACGCCAGGTGTGGACTGGCAGCTGTTCCAAGTGGAATCCTTCTTAGATGCTGAGGACATGAAACTCCTAAATCAGCTTGGCTGAAAAGTCAGACAATGGTGTCACTTTCGGTGCCAAAAAGAATACATGACTAAGTACTTGATGTCGCAGTTGATTGAGCAAGAAGACCATTAAATATAAGAGGAAAATGTTTTCTTCAACAATTACTTTTCAACGTTTAGGGCATATGCCCCTGCAGGAACAATGTAAATTTGTAAAATCTACCAAGCTGAAACAGATGTCATGGCTCCAATATCACTCATCAACTTCCTAGAAAATACTGTAAGAAATTTAAGCGTCAAAATAAATGCCATTTAAAGGCAAGGAGGAATGGGGGCCCCTCAAGAGAGAGCCACTATTTTACCAGCGCGCGCCATAAGTGCACATTCGTGTGCTTCTTCCTCGCTCCATTTTCCTAACAAAAATTCACCCAAGGGACCTAAAGGGGACACCTGCCGTTGCTGCTGCTGCTGGCCACGCAGCAGTGCCTGGGCAGCAGCACGTGGTGCCTGAAGCTGAGATTCAGAGGCAGTGTTCAGCTTCACCAGCATGTCTTGAAGCACTCTGCTGCTGTAACCTGGCATCTGACAGACGCAGGTGGGATTGAAAGAACAAGATTGAGCAATGTGCAGTGAGCAAGCTGAATGGATTAATGTTGAGCTGGCAACGCACATGCTGAAGGAAAAGCACCGTTACTTTTCTTCTCAAAAGAAGAATCACTCTTACACAGGTAATTGCCCTTTGACACAATGTCTCTATTCACTCTCAACGCAAGAAAACACAGTCCTGCGGAAGTAGGCATCTTGCGGCCCTCTCTCATGAGCTTACGCATTGGCTAGTCTGCGGATGGGCGCTCTTGGAGTGCAACATTTTTTAAGCACTATTTGGTTGCTAGAATTCATATAGCTCACCATCTTTTCGATTTGCATCAGGCTGGACTGAAGTGCCCCAACAGACTGCAACAGAATCTGTCCTCGACCTGTGCTTGCTGCCTGAAAGGAGGGAAGCAGCACGCGCTGCAGCACAGCAGCTGACTCAGAAACCTCTTGTGCGGAGAGCGTCCACTGGGCGCTGCTACTTGCTTCCTCATCATGGGAGTGGGTGGCATTACCTGCCTCTGATGGAGCTGAGGCCTGGGGTGAAGGAGCAGCAGTTGACTCTGGAGATCCAGTGACTGGCCGTGACTGAACTGTTCCATACCTGAGCAATGCAGTGCTGATAGAGTTGATGTCTGTGCTTTCGTAAGTGGTCAAGAACTGCAACGGGCAGCCCCATGTGATGTTTTAATTACTTAACAAATTGAAACAGCCTTTCTTTTACAACTGATTGACAGAGATAAACCACTCTTCCTTCTATTGCATTCAAAGTGGCACCAGCTCACTTCTAAGGCCTGATCCACTTGCATGTGCGGGAGAGCCACTCTATGACTGGTTCTCACCTGTCATTGTCGTATGATCTCACCTGTCATTGGTGTATGATCTCACCTGTCATTGGCGTATGATCTCACCTGTCATTACTCATTTGTGTATGATCTCACCTGTCATTTGTGTATGACGGGCGGGTGGTTACATCCTGCATTCGTACGCTTCCATTTGCACCAGCATGCCTTATCTGAGAGGCTGTGAGGTACGGCACCGTACTCCCTTGAGCACCACTGCCTTGACCAGAGGTGCCAGCACTAGGGACAGGCATTGCTCTGGGCAAGGTGGCTCCAGGGAGCCTGCTGTAGGCCTCCCCGGCGCTGTAATTGCTCATACCTAGGTGCCTGGCAGTGCGGAGTGGTGCAGAAACTTCCACCAAGGAGGGACCTGCCAGTGTGCTGGCTTTGGGCAGCCCTAAAGACACCGGGGTCAAGCTATTACTCACAGGGGTCAAGCCATTACTCAGGTACTTGGCAGAGGAAGCACTATTCAAGGTTGCGTAGGCGGGAGAGGATGATGCAAGGGGGGCTTGATAGGCTCTACCAGGAGCCCTCAGGGCCGCAGCTGCACTGCTGCTGGTGCTCATGCCAGACCTTAGAGTATGCCCAGCAGCAGCAGCAGATGCTGCTGACATAGCTGATAAGGACTTGACTGTAGAGGCTCCTGTAGCTCTCCCAAGGCTGGCGGTACAGTAGGAAGCTGGTAGGGAGCTGGAGGTAGAAGAAGCTTCAAGGGTGTTGTCTCTAGAGGCTGCAGTCTGGGGTTCTGATGCTGCAGGAGCGTTAGAGAAGAGCTGTGGAAGTACAGGGTCGGATGAAGAAGCCTGTAGAGATGTCTCAGCAACAGCGTCTGTTACTCCTGCTGCTGCTGCTGCTGTAGGCTGGGCTCCAAAGTCCCACCGAGGCATGGTGCCAAAATCATCTTGAGGGGGCACCAATTCCCTCCTTGACGCCACAGGCTTTTTGCGCTTGCAGTACTCACTCACAATCTGAGGCAGTGACTCCGGGAGACTGGCCTAGAAGGATGGCATCGAGGGGAAAGAACAGAGACTAGTTAGTAGATTCCTCATCAGACATGACAAAACTTATCTCAAAGCTTTTGAAGGCGTGTGAATGTGTAGTAACAAGTCACTGCTTGAGTGTGACACATGAAGCCTGTAATTCACAAACTCTAAACCTCATCACAGACTCATGCGGCAATCTATGATCAATATACCTGAGCCAGGAAGGGATGTTGTAACAGCTCCTTGGCTGACGGCCTTCCAGAAGCTTCCTTGCACAGGCTGACAGAGATGAAGTCCCTGAAGGCATCAGTATATCCTCCGTCCTCACTTAGAGTGGGGGGTGGCTCCTTTGGGATGAGGAACAAGACTCTCATGGGATGGAGGTGTGCATGAGGAGGGCTCCCTGTGGCAATCTACAAGAGGAAGGGGAGGACACAGTAGTGGGTAGTGCAATATCTTGTAAGCCAAATAAGATGCCTGAAGGAATGTGTACATCAATTATGCCGCTCACCAGACCCAGTTGCATCAAAGATAAGGAGTCTCGATGGCACTGATCCACAACATGTAGTACCACACGCACCTCTATGGCAGTAATGCCAACAGACCACACATCAGCCTTCTCCGTGTATCCCTCCTCGCTATTGGCTATGACCTCTGGTGCCATCCAGTAAGGGGTACCCACAAATGTCCTCCTCCTGTACCCCATGGTACCTGTAAGCTGTCCAGCCACTCCAAAATCACTGATCTTCACTTCTCCAGTAGACGAGAGGAGCACGTTGGCTGCCTGCCATACAGATGGGCAGACAAACACAGATCACTGTCATTCACCAAGCCAGGGGACTTCTTCTGGAAAAGATTAATTCCTGAAGTACTTAATGTCACTCAGCAGGAAGGAAAAATAAATCCAGAAGAAGTTACGAAATTCCAAGATGTCAGCATTACACTTCTAAACTGCTATGTGTGTACACAGCACATTGACAGTAGTCAGTATGGTTACTAAACAGAGAGACTCTGACCTTGATGTCACGGTGTATTCTATTTTTCCCCATGTAAATAAACTAGGGCTTGCAGAACTCCCTTCAGGATGTGCGCGATGCAAGCCTCATCCAGAGGAGCAATGTGCAACTACCAGGAGACGAACGAAGAAAAGAATGCCTCAATTAAAGACAACGGATGTGCACAGACATGTCCTTGACATTGATATAGCTTAGCATGATCTGCAATCTGCTACAGCCTTGCAGCCTGTAGATTAACGATGAAGTTTTTGTGGAGGTACGCATGGGCGCACCAGGTCTGCAACCGAACATGCTAAGAGCTCCATCACAATCATGAGCTCTGTGGTGCCTGGCTCAAGAACTGATGTGTAGTATTGTGTTATATTTGAACAGTTGCATCCAGCCAATGTCGCAATCTCCTGTTAGTAATCATGAAGCATGTGCTTAAATTCACTGATAAACATATTAACAGATTATCAGTGTTATTAAAAAAACATGGCTTCAAGATTGGAGATGAGAGCAGAAACCACAGGCTTATGCATCAACCTTGTAAATGTCTTCTACATCATCCTCCCTGCAAGAAATGAACAAGATTGTAATAGTTCCTTCATGGAGGCACTAGTTATGCAGGAACACTTACACGTCCTCCAGATATATGACTTTGATTGCAACTTCTCTTCCTGATGAGGCATCGACCCTAGAAGATGGCCAAGCGGGCTTTGACAAATCGGAGAAGACAACAAATTCCGGGATCTTGCATTCCCTTACCCTCTGAATACGTCACCATATGAACCTCGGCCAATACATTCAAGCCTCTCAAATTGTCCAGTGTTCACAATCGTCATTTGAGTGCATCCAACTCTCACGGACTTGCCCTATTGAGATTGTTTAACTCGTTGAGATGATTTATACAAATTATCTGATAACTTAAGAGCAGCTATAGGACGTACAGACCACGAAAGAGTCACAATCACAAACTATAGAAGACACACGAGGAAAGCCATTTTCATGAGATAAACACACATTATAAAGAACTGATTGGTAATTGGTACTAGGTACAACGTTTGTCAGTCTGTTGGCTCACTGTCATGTAATTGGATTTGTGAACTGTCGTATAGTTCACACTTTTAGTGGAAGACCTCTTGATGTATCGTTTGTGGCAGAAATACTGCAATGTTGGCCTATTCTAAATTACTCACAAATCTCAATCGATCCCTGCCCTCAAAGTTGCATCCTCGTAGAGCGTTATCCCTGCATGCCTATGTAGAGCACCCTAGTCTTGTGGTTCAGATAGAAAATATCTTAAAAAATCCATCAGAGCTCAATATTTTTACAGAGTCTCTGAAATTAACAACAGAGGATGTGCGGTCCATTGAAATGCCAAACCTTTCCCAGTCTTTAGAATTGGTACAGAGTACAACAAGTAGCTTACAGTTTCAGCTAGACAATGCTGTTTCCTCAGTAGCTGCACAATTTAATAAACTGGCCCAAGATGCAACTCCTCAAGACGTGCATCCTTTCCAGGTTTGTAATGATTTATGGTACAATCTTTTGAGAAGGCTCCAGCATTCCAACTCATTGCCAGAATTTGTTAAATGCTAAGTAGAGCAACATATCCCTCATCACTTTGCTGTGTGCAGGACTTGGCATCAGCCCTCAAATCAGCTGAGGATTTGGAGGTTCAATCTGTACTTCAGCTTACCTCCAGCCTGGTCGCAACAGTATGGACCTTTCTCACATCTCCTTTTGCTGTTTTTGGGCCGGACATGGGTCTTGTGAATGCTTTATTTGTTATATCATTTTTACTGATAGCATACAATATCATACTGCAGACACCACGACAATAAACTATTGAAGACGTATGGCATGACATTAGGCCATGCAGTGCAGACGTATGTCAGAAAGCTTACAGTCCTATCTTTGTAACATGATTTTTTGGGGCAACCCTGAAGTTCACATGTTCCTACAAATTCTTTTCTCTCGTTTTGGTTCATGATTTCAGCTTTTGCCATAAGCTGATCCCGCTTTTTGTTAATCAGATGCCACGCTTGAGGAGAAGCTAGAAGAGGATGCACGGTACTTCTTAGGTAGTAAAAAGAGGCATTCGCTAGCGTACAGCTGTTCAGGTGCACATGGTTGCATTTTTTTCTGTTTACAATTTTGCTAATTGGGTTGACATAGATTTTGGTAAAGACCTAACACCTGGTCTACAACAACAAATCTGGGTGCTCATGTCACATGCAACGAGGCACGGTTTCATATAAACTTACCAATCACACCTCCATTTGTTTCTTTAGCATCTTTTTAAGAGAAACTTTGAAAAATCCAAACCTTTCGATCTACCCCCTTACGGAAGAACATGTCATTTGATAGGTTGCATGGCCTGCCTCCAGCAGACATCAAATCTTATTAAACAAACGCCAGCTCACTGTTAGTGCGAGCATTGATCACAGATTAAGATACAAATACTTTTGTGCTCAGGTCACTCTACTACTCGGTGCCTCGATTTCAACTTATTTTCGACAAGATGCAGGAGGTAAGCGTTTTGCATCTAGATTGCTCTTATTGAAAGCGTTTGTGATTGTATGCTGCCTAGTTTTTCTCCTGCTCAAGATAAATTCATCGGAATCGTCGTAGTTCGCTCTACAGCAAAAACCCTAGTCATGCTGACACGTCATGCTATGTCTTTGTCGTGTACAATGCCCTGCAAACACATTTTTCAACATTAAATTCTTAATTGGCTTATGTTTCTGTGCAGATGGGCAATAAGATCAGTCAGGGCGCCAAGGTAGGACCTTTAGCGGTTAGCCTACCACAAACCTTTTACTGCTTTGTTGTATGCTGTTATAATATTATTTCAACTATTTGAACCTTTGGTTACAGTAATCTTGCATCTTTCATGATTATATATGATGCTGAGTTACATGCCTGATGCCTCGGAGCTTGCCTAAGTACAAAGCAGTTTAGGTAGAAAACTCTTACACAAAAATGTACTCACGTTCATTGAGTAGTGACAAAAGTTTGAAACTCATGGCCTCAAATATATGTTCTTAAGAAACATGGTTTGTCTCTCCAGTACCTCTCTGCATAACTGTTGTGAAATGCTGATTGTACCTTCCCCCGTTGCTCAGGACTTGGTGAGCCAGGTTCAGGGCAAGACATCTGACTTCCAAGGTGAGCAAGCCTCAAGGCTGTAGCAGTCCACTTTGAATTTATTCTAGATTGCTGACGGCATATGCATACAGTCATTTAGCAGGTAGTAACAGGCTGAAACAGTGTCATGAATTACATAATCTCCTAGCTATTGCATCCGCCATGTTATTAAAGCACCAAGGAATCTTCAGTTCGTGAAGCCTGTACACTAGCTGAGATTTTACAATCATCTGCAGTGTCTCTGAATATAATGCTTACGATAATAATTTGTTTTTACAAGCTACCAGCATGTTCGCAGATTGTCATTCCTTCTGCTCTCTCTCCTCATCAGGCCAGGTACCTAAGTAATGATGTGTTTCCCCCCTTCCTTTTAAACTTAATTAGGTGCTGTTGGGGGCCATGTGGAAGCTGCGAAGGATAATGCTGGCCAAATGGCATGCAGTGCGCAAGACCAGGCAGGCCAGGTTCCGGAGCAAGCAAGCCATGCTGCTTCTGAGGTCAGTGGAAAGGCCAAGGACATGGCAGGTGGCCTCACATCAGCATGCAAAGGAGAGAAATAAACTGCTGAGCGCAATGGAAAGCTCCATGTATCGAGTTCTATGTGTACCTTGCTAGAACGTGCTTATGGTCATACGTAATGCACTACGAAGTTAGTCTCTGCTATCAGCAGCAAGAGGATTCTGTTTGAGATAATCAATAACTTGTTGAGTAGGTGTTGATGCCCCAGTGGCTCGAATGTCGCCTTGTTTTGAAGTTGTCCCATCGCATTATTGTTTTTGTGTGGTGCGTATTTTGAATTGGCATATGATCATTTGTGCGCTGGGATAATGCGCACTAAGGCTGGGTAATTTAAACATTGATTAAAAATTGGCAACAGCAGAAGGTGTAGTTGCATCCTTGATGCACGAGTAATTATTGAAGTTGCCATTTGCTGTAAAGTGTCCTGCAAGGCTCCAGTCAACTCCAAAACTAAACTGCTGCTAGGTTGATCACACAAAAGTTTGAAAATGAAACAAACTTGATCAAAGACCATAAAAACATAATGTTGCCTCAAGATCTTTCACAGGTTCTTAATTTTTCAATGCTCATGAGATATGTGACTGACACATACTTAAGATTTTCAAATGAATTATACCTTTCAGGCTTCATCTTTAACAGTCGACAAGAATGAGCAGGGCGAGAGGATGAGGAGAGAAAGCCCTGATGTTGCACAGCAGCAGCCAGGAGAAGAGGGAGAAGACTTTGTATCACCAATTGAAAAATACCTAGAGGTTGAGGAGCAGCACAACGATATCATGACACCAGCAGGAGGTCCAGCTCTTTCATCCTTAGCATCAACCCTTGCAAGCACCAATGCAGCTGATATCTCAGTCCTCACATCTCCCTAAGGTCAGACTGGGAGATATAAAAAGACATATCAGCAGGTGTTGCAAGGGTTGCCTGACTTCAGCCAGAACAAATGAACAATGCTTTTTTTTTGCTGATCATACTAGGTTTTGTTTACACGTTGGGAAATTATAGTTGCCGATTAGGTACACATGTGATGACCTTATCATCACAAGTACTTGAAAATCTCACTTTGTACTTGAAAGAATGATGCTGCTATTGAACAAGCTTAGATTATCGCACTGTCATTAATAAATATGTTTTAGTTCCACATCCTATCTTCTTCACTTCCATTGGAGGCTGAAACCTTGCAGCGAAATTCTAGAAATGCAGTCGAGGCTGCTCCTTGTCGTTCCCATGTCTGAGGCGGAATGAAAACATTATGACATAAAGAGGAGAGGCACATTATGAATTGCAAGTCGCATAAGGAATGTCGCTTGTACAAGACGATTATTAGATTATTTGTCTTCTGAGACCCCATTCCATCTTCACACGCTTTTTGTGCTCCACTCAATAGGTAATACTAAACCAGGGACGAGGCTCGTAATGCACTACGACTAAGGAAACTTGCTTAAAGACCCTTAAAGAGACGCCATTAAGCAGGTTTAAGGCAATCGATAAGCAGTGATAAGCCAAAGGTTAAGCACACATAAGGATCTGGAGTCGCGAATGCTTAACTGTCCCAAGTGGTTAAGCAAAGTTAAGTTAAAATTTTCGCATGTGTTAAGCAAAAGTTAAGCGTGTTTTGAAAAGTCGAAACATAGCTTAAAAACTGCTTAGCGCACATATGCTTAAAGTTCCTTAATTTTCTTTATAATAATAATAATTAATATTATAAATAATAAAAACAATAATAAAACGCCGAAGCGTAGCTCGACGTAGAGGTCAGAAGAACTCTGCCTCACCTCAAAAGTATGAAAAAAGCTAGGGAGGATGATCCAAAAGAATGGTAGGGGAAAAGGAGTGTTCTAATTTACGCATATGCGAAGGATGCAGGAGAAAGATAAAATGGAGTGACGTGTCGTAACACTGCTAAAATGTATCCTAAAATACGGTCCCAATAGGATCCCTCCCTCCGCGTTGTCATTGCTCCTGATCGCATTATACCTCTTGCTCATAGTCCCTAATATGTTTAGGACACTTGTGGTCTCTGCCACGGCTTACATTATGGTTTGCACTACTGGTACCGCCTGCCACTGATTCATCTGGGTCATCCTCTGCTGGTGCTGGCTGCATATTCTCCTGTAGAGTTTGAAAGGATCTTATTTACTTATTGTGATCAAATATTTATTATAGAAAGATATAGTACCACTAACCTGATTGCCTTTGGCCATGGCTTTGAGGCTCAAATCCATGAGTACGTAGAGGACACAATAATGCCTAGTTTTTTCTACAAGAGAGAAAAGGCATGGAATCAGTTTGCTACATAGGTAAAATGCATTTGAAATTTGACATGAAACTATCCTCACAAATAACAAGTGATTTACCTGATGAAGCATTATGATGGCAAACTTAGCTCTAGCAGTCGTAGGTATCGTAGGAGGGGGAGCTTGAGAAATTAGTGCAATAATTGGAGGGGGAGAGAATTGAGTGTGCAATTGAGCAGGTGCAGCTAGTGCAGCAACAGGAGCAAGTGGCGAAGAAACATGTGGAATTATTGGCGCAACATTCAGAGTGCGGCTTCTTTAATGAGGCGATCCTGCACATGCATAACATAAAATAATTAGATACACATTTAAGGCAAACAAATCAAGATTACATTAATTGAACTCACAGAGCAAAAGCCACCTCCATCCTTTTGCCGTATTGTTCCAGATTCTGTTGATCTCCTTCTGTAGCAGCCCAGAGCTAGGCCTCTCATTGTTTGTTAAGACATTTTCATCATACATTATTGCTGCCTTGATAATCTCATCATTAAGGGCAGTCAAGTGGTTGACTTATTAGTTGACTCCCAGAGCTTCTGAAGCACCATACAGTACGCTGCAAAAGTATGGTATCGCTTTTCATAGCATCCTTGAGAAAATGTTTGCCAAAAAGTGTAAGAGCTGTACAAACTGTCGTTAACCAAGTTCGTCAGTAGGCATGCTTTCCAATTCTGAGTAGCTGAGCTGAAAGCTGGGAGGAATGTGAACAATAATGATGTCAAGGTGTCAATGCTGATTTTACAGATTAGCATCAGAAATCAGCCCTCATCACTTAAAAAGATTAGACCCCTCCTGGAGACCAGGAGACTTGGAATTTTGGAATCAAAATGGCTTGTTTAGGTCATGCATAAGTCATAGGGACTACAATTGGAAATCTGATCTGAATTGAGGGGGTAAATCACATGACACTCTCACACTTGTCTCACAATCAGAGCTCATGCACCATCCTTGTCCCTGCTCTCTACACAAGCTTTCATTTGAATTGATACTTGTCATATAGGCTCATTGTGAGCCCTAGGGCCTGTCGCTGGTCGTACTGACACGAGGAAAAAAACTCCCCCCAACCGACAATGGAACATTTTCCCCCCTACACCTTTAGACGACTTATTTTTACTTTGCAATTAAGATGTAATTGAATTATGGCGACTGTTTCCAGGCGGGCTACATACTCCTCCAACCACATACACCGTCTATCAGCCTCTGTCTACGGTCAGACCATAGTAGATTCTTTAACACATGGTAACTTAGATATCGAGTACGCGAACAGTGGCGGCCATCTTGGTACTCCTGCATCATGGGGAAAGTGCATGTCTCATTTAGGTAGTGCGATTGGAAACACAGTCATGCCATTTCAGATGTTTGTTTTACATTCCCATCAGTACATTCAATATTTAGACACCGTGTAGCAACGGAGTCAGTAACGGGTTCAGAAGTCAGCCCTGGTGCATGTGTCATGTTCTGATGTTTGCCCTGGAGGTTCCAGGTCTGTGAGTTTGTCTTACTTTCCAAAGCCATGTTTTGCCTGAATGTTGTAAGCAATTTTATTTTCTCATCTTTTGCTGTGACTTCTTTGACAGGAGCATGATGGACTTCACACTTCTCTGCCACAGAGCTGCTGACAAGACTCAAGATCTAATGCATAAAGCTCTGATATTCTAGCTCTGTTCTTTTTTGTGTGAATGAATATGTAAAATACTCATCAGAGTTATCACACCACTTCACACTTAGGTATTATTACAGATTCAAAGAGCTCACTTTTAAAGCTCATGTCACTCAATTGTTGTAAGGTATATGACACTGCATGTGATGCTTGAATTACAAGTTCATGATCTCTCATGGTCAGGAACCATGATTTCAACCACATGAATTACTACATGGATGTAAATTTTTGACACATATTTCTTGTAGATTCAGTAAAGTGTCACTAAAAGATGCAATATGGCAGTCAGTCCAGGCTTATTCCTTTTTCTAATATCATCAATCTTGAGGTGACACCGCCGCACATTACTCTAGTGCACTATAGTAGGTTAGAAGGTCACTTGGGGGAGGAGCTGGGGCTTTTAAGGTGTGTTACCATACTTCTGCACCGAAAATGTAGGGCTTGAGAAAACCAAGTGTATATGAAATCATTATTGATGAGCGCACTTACAATGACTTCCAGTTATAAAAGTTAGCCATATGGATTGTGTACAACGAACAAAACAATGCCTTTTATACTTCGTTTTCGCTGTAGTATACAACCTCATATGCTGAGAGGTTGTACTGAAAGGTTGTACTGCTGCGACAGTTTGGAGATGATGACATAATCATATTGGTGATACTAGTGATACCTCATACCTATCATGACATACTCCTTTTAGGATCAAAATAGTAGGCTCAAATGTGCACAGGCTAGACTAAAATGTGAACAGCCTAAGCTCAAATGTGTATAGGCTAGGCTCATATGTGCACATTCTAGGCGCAAATGTGTACAGTCTAGGATCAAAAGTGTACAGTTGAACCTGAGGTGAGTATACCATATTGCAGTACACATTTGCAGATATGTCTATGGTGTTTTATGCAGCCGTAGTGTGAGGGTTGCAGTCAAATTTTGTGAGAGCGCTGCCTATTTCGCTTCGTGCTTTACGCACAGAATAAATGCACAGCTGCTTGATATTGTATATGCCGCTGTGGTTGCAGCTGGGCTGGCCGTCCTTTTCTGTGCCTATTGCTGAGAGTGACATCCCTCGCATGCATGAGTTTGCTTGAGTCATGTCTCTCACATGTCAAAATTTGACAACCCAATTTTCATATAGAGCATGTTGCGCCAACTTGCACCTATCACTATCATCTAATTATTGCCATAATTAAATATCATCATATACGACTACCTCCTACATGCCCTTATCGGGGCGAAACCCCTTGCTGAGAGCCCATGTCTCTGACTACAAGTTACATGTCAGAATTGGGCACCCCTTTTTTTCTTCAGAACATGTTCCACAAACACAACGTTTCTCATCAACCTTAATAGAGAAATTTTGTTAGAAAGTTGCTGTTGATATGTAGCACCTCGCTATCAGATTTAGACTCGAGGTGAGGTCGTCCTTATTTGGGCGAAAATGTCTACACTAGTCTGTTGGATTGTAAAGTTTAGGTATCCTACTTCCGGAAGAATGAATTTAAGCTTAAGCCTTACTTTTACTTGGTCCGTTAAAAAACCTTGATGTGGAAAGCTTTGTTTCGAGTACACACTACAGTTCACAGGGACCTATATATATTATCAAGAGTGGAGCGCCAAATAAAGTTACAATGAATGTAGTGGTCATATACCCACTACTGAGTATTACTTATTTCCAGTTTATCTAGATATTAAATATTACAAATATATTTAATAATATTCGAGTATTTTTCTAGACATTCTTGTAACAAGTCTTGACAATTCGAAATTGACATAAAGAATGTCAAAAGACACATAAATTCAGATTCCAGTAATTCCAGATTCTAGATTCATGATCCATGCCAAATGCTGATGTGACTAGCATCTGGCGGCTAGAGATCCTACTACAGGTTAAGGGTTTACAAGTCTTTAAAAGACATCTAGTCTAGCTCAAGGCCAGACTTAGCCAAGTTATTCCATCAGGTTCATCACCTGACTGGCCCCTATTTTATAACAACAAAGCTGGACATCAACCTGTCATTACAAGTAAGTCAACGTTCTACCTATAGGACTTGAGTCTACTTCAATGAACTTTGCTATTGTCTTCTTTCATGACAGAGCTTCGGTGAAAAATACGGTCACCGGAAACATGAATATTAACAATACCTAACTTATAACTTAGTACATGGATGTTTGCAGTTTTCATCCTTCCTGCATTCCTTCTCACACAGCGCTTTATTACCAGTAACACAGGTAGCGCCAAAATAAGCTCCACCTTTGCAGTCGGAGAAATATTTCACGATAAAGGAAAACTCTGAATGCTTGCGGCACGAACCCTTCCCATTCTCAACAAAGGTCCAACCATTGTCACAATAATCGTTGTGCGCGCAAGAGGGAGCAGTGCCCTGAAACTCATACTTGCAATACTCTACAGAAAGACAGAAATGTTTTACACAAGTCACACAAGGAAAAAATTGAATGAAGATGGTAAAAAACGTGCCTCAACCTCAGAGCATCTTATCTATGAAGATTCAAGCCTGTTTGGACTAAATGCACAGGCGGCTTTTCAGACTTACTTTTTTCCTCCGCAAGCTCTCTGGCTGCAGCAAAGCCAGTCAAGGCGAGAAGAGAAACAAGTAAGACAAACATCCTACAAATCAGCAACAAAACTCGGTTTAACGCAATTAGCGAGCAGAGAAATGTAGGACTTCAGAAGACCAAGCAGTGTATATGACATCATTATTGAGCGCACTTACAGTGACTTCCAGTTTTGACAGTTAGCCATATTGATTGTATTCAACAAACTAAACAACGCCTTTATTTATACTTCGTTTTCCCTATATACAACCTCGTATGCTGAGACGTTGTAGTACTGAAAGGTTGTACTGCTGCTACAGTTTAGAGATGATGGCATAATCATATTTGTGATGAAAGTCAGTTGTGATTACAGTGTCCCCAAGCTGGCTTACATCTTCTTTGTGATGAAAGTCAGTTGTGATTACAGTGTCCCCAAGCTGGCTTACATCTTCTTTGTGATGAAAGTCAGCTGCGATTACAGTGTCCCCAAGCTGGCTTACATCTTCTTTGTGATGAAAGTCAGTTGTGATTACAGTGTCCCCAAGCTGGCTTACATCTTCTTTGTGATGAAAGTCAGCTGTGATTACAGTGTCCCCAAGCTGGCTTACATCTTTCTTGTGATGAAAGTCAGCTGTGATTACAGTGTCCCCAAGCTGGCTTACATCTTCTTTGTGATGAAAGTCAGATGTGAGTAGGAGATAGCACAGCTTAACATCGGATATTACTTGTGCGTCTTTCCCATAGAGCTGCTGAAAACCTGCAAGGAGTATTGGGAAAACTACATAAATATTCCCTAACAACCTCATCCAGCTGATGAGCAGAGCTTTGAGGGTGCACTGCAGCATTTCTGCTTTTAATTATCTGCATGATGACAAACAAGCGAGTGCTCATAGATGCTTGTTAGCATTTTAAGTTCATCATGCACGTGAAACATTAAGGAACTAACAAACAGCTGGATTGAATAGAGAAATTAAGTAGTTTATTCACACGAGATCTTCAGAGCATCAGATGCTATGATATATATAGTACCTCATTGATTCATCTTCTTGCATGTTAAATTCAACATAGTGACAAAAGCAAACACTTATTGACACTTACCAAATTGAGTTTTCCAATAAAATACTCATCCTCGTTGCAACCGATCAAAGCTGGGTAGGTTCGATGGTGCTTTAAGAATATCTCCTTTAGCTACAAAACAGTTCAGGAGCTCACTTAATAATGTCACCACAGCTTGGAATGTAACTAATGATAATGTGATCATCAATGAGGTGCAAGCAATATCACGTTCCTTAATTATCCTCCTATGACATTCCTTTAACATCACAACAACAATGATAAAGCATAACATTATTCAAGGCTACTTACTCCTTTGCAGTAGATTAGGAGAGCGGAACACTTACATATCCATCCTCTCCAGACCATGTAAGCCTCCCATCTGTTGGACCTCTCCCAGCATGACGACATCTGTGTCGCTGGTCCAAGTATTGAACGGTGAGGTTCAACAACCAATTGTGGAGTATATCCAGAATGGCCTTCTCTGAGACTGCAACTACTCCATTCAGCAGGATCGAGAGTACGCCATCACCCTTCACAACAATAATAAGCTCTATCAGCTTCTGCACATGCTGTCCCTTAGCAGAGGTCATGATCTTGTTTAGAACAGCCCTGACCTCCTTGGACAGTTCAGCCTCCCCACCAGCAATACAAAGTGCAGCATAGCTAGTTGCATTTGCGTTAGCAGCATTTGTCTCATCAAGAGACCTTTAAGAGCTGAAGGTTGAGATGGAGAAGTTGAAGAACAGGGTGAAAACCGCTGAGACAAATGCTGCTAACGCAATTGATAGGGCGAAGGTAGCTATCTATATATCCTTCGCCCTATCAATTGCTTTAGCAGCATTTGTCTCAGCTGTTTTCATCCTGTTCTTCAACTTCTTTGCCCTATCAACTACGTTAGCAGCATTTGTCTCAGCTACCTTCGCCCTATCAATTGCGTTAGCAGCACTTGTCTCAGCTGTTTTCACCCTGTTCTTCAACTTCTCCATCTCAACCTTCAGCTCAGGAAGGTCTCTTGATGAGACCCTGCTGCTCCACATCTCATCCTCATCCTGGCAAAAGATGGCAGATATACCCATCTCCAAAGCTCTCATGTCGCTTACCTGATAAAGAAATACAGATGTAGTGTCGCATGAAAAAATCAATCATTCACTGCTTATTAGAGCTAACTTGGCTCACACAAACCAATTATGGCTGTTTGAAACTACAAGCATGTTATGAACACAAACTTTTAGCAATAACATGAACAAGTTGATTCACTATGATTCTGTCTCAAACTGCCCCTACTGGGAAGCTACAAAGCAGCAGAATCACAACATTGATTCCTTGAGCACCATACCTGAGAATTAGCTGTGACATGGCCTATATTGTAGGCCTTCTGCACTGCAGGGTACTGTGAAAGCACCTTACTGCTACTGTGCCTTCCTGACACAGGGATCCTGTGACATAACTAAAGCCGATCTTCACTTGCAAGCGTATAATTGTAAAAGAAGAATTAAAGGGCAGCAGGTAGCTCTCTGACGTTACTATGGGCATGCCTCACATGAAAATGAAAAGTATACATCAAATGTGTCGCAACTCGCATCTGTACACCAGCTTGTAAATCTGTGGCAATTAACTTGTTAATGTTTGTACTTCTTGGGTTATCTGTCAAGATCGACTGATTTTTTGAACATCTTCCTACATAACTAATTGAACATGGCAGAGGTGAGATGCGAAAGATGATTCAATACTTACGAGTATTTGATTATTGCTGATGTATGTTAGCTTGGAGAAATATACTTGCAACTTGCAAGAGTGTAGATGAAAGCACCGATCATAACCCTAGTTGTCCACAACGTCGCCACGTCATCACATATCCGACTTGCTGCCCCACTTTAGAGGCGCTTAAAAGTTACAGTGTCATTTTGAATATGTGTCAAATATCTATGTTTGCACATGAAAAGTTCTAGCGTTCTGAATTTGAGACCTCACATTGACAACCCTGCTAAGCATTATGATTATATGTATTATATGTTCATGGCACCCCTGTCTGCAGGCTGGTTTCAAGATTCTGAATAAAAATGAGGCAAGTAGCTTACATAATTCTAGCTGTGTTCTCTGCGTGATTATCATGAATTACATGATATTTACGTGCTCATGAGTGCCATAATCATATTTATTGCCAACCTTATCACAGACACTTTGTGAGGCTTATTTGTTTGTTTGTTTTCCTTGCAGATGAGAGAGTTCCCTGCAGAATTACAGCATGACTTAAAGGCTTCTAAAGGCTCAGGTAGAAGGATGACAGGCGGGGCATATATCAATGATATAAAATTATGCTGATCGGTTCAGAAATGCTTAATAAGCTGTGCTAAGCAGTACTACGATTTAGTACGCTAATTAGCGATTTCATTAGTAAGACGCACATCTTTGTTGAATCTGATGTGTACTTCATCTGTGTTGGATCTGATGTAGTGTAGTTCTGTGTATGTTGCAGATAAGGCCACAAGTCATGGACTCAACAAGCAGAATATGAAGGATGGCGGTGATGAGGCTCACGCCACAACTACAGAGGAGAATTGTAAGGCAAGTGATAACTTTCCGTACCTCATGCTTCATAATGCTATGATCCTGCTGAATAAACGGCTAATAAGGCCGGTACACTTTATTTGGTGGCAGTAGTGCAGCTACCCTTCAAGTAGTCCTAGTAGTCCTTGTGGTCATTATGGTCCTCCTGGCACTCCTTTACGGAGTTTAAATATGCTTAAATGGTGTTACATGCTTACATGCTACATGCTTACATGGTGCTAAACATCCCTCCTTGGTTATCAGCAGATGATGCCTGAGCTGACAAAGGTTCTCAGAGCTGATGATGATGTTTATGTTATCTACAAAACAGCAGAAAGGTCCATTATTATATGGCTTGTAGCTTTGTGGGCTGATGTCAATGTTGTTTCATTACTGAGGTCGATATGAATCATAGCAGCTGTGACCACTGTGACATATCATCATTTTTGTAATGCTATGTTGCTGGGCAGGCGGCGGGCTTGGAAGCGGAGGACAGTGCTGAGGTGAGGACCAGTGCCTTCTATTTTGCAGGAATAGCATTGGCAGTGCTCCTGCTATCGGTAAGCTGTTCATGTTAAAGATTCACAAAGTAAGGAGGACAAGTAATGTTAGAATAGTTAGAATAAGTAAAGAGAACAAACAATTCAACAGCCATGTCATGTCATGTCATGTCATGTCATGTCATGTCATCCGCACTACATTGTCATTTACATTATTGTGTGCATAGATGTGTTAAATACCTGCTTTAACCGCTGTACAGCTACTAACTGCTACAGACTTTGGGATATGGCATTATTGGACTGCTACTGCATTCCTCTTTTCCTGTCATGTTGATTCTCATGTTGGCAGGGAGCTGTGGGATACATGCAGTCCAGGAGTGCTAAGACCCCAGTAACCCCAGGTACCTGAACAGTAGCTCATAGACATTGGCATGCCTCTTTTTACACTAGATACACTAGAGCCAGATCAATATCTAACACGGCTTCATCATAAAAATGTAGTTACGACACACTATCAGAAACATATTTTTTTCAAGTGCTAAATGCTTTCAGGGCCCATGATGGCCTTTCATCAAAGCGTCTTGATATTGTAACTGTATGCTGTACCGCTTGCAGACAAGGCGGCAGGAGGCTATGTGGAGACTGTCAAGGAGCAGGCTGGCAAGATGGCAGATCAAGTGTACCATGCCCCAGATCATGTCTATGATGCTGCCGCTGAGACAGCTGCCAAGGTATGTTGCTGCTGCTGCTGAGGGTATGTTGCTCTTATACTCTGGTAATCATTAAGCCTATTGATGACTGCACTCAATTAATTCAGTAAGAGAGCTGTCATTGCTTTTGCAAATCCTTGTTTGTAGGTCAGAGACAAGCTGCATGAAGGTGTTCAGGTGTGGTAACTTAGTACACCAGCAGGTTCTGCTAGTAGTTGTAGCATAACAAATTATTCTATTAGCAATAATGGTTGAGGAGTGCTGTGCTTAGCTGCTTTCAGGCTTGATCACTAGACATGTATGAACAACAGGTATGAACACAGAGGATATCATGATGTTGATACGCATTTAGTTGTAACAAAGATTTCATACTTCTTGCTGAAGTGAACTGCACATGAGGTCATTGATCAAAATATCATCTGGATATCATAATTATGCTGAGCATTTTCTAAACAATACCGACTGAAGTAAGGATTAGGTATTCTGGAGATGAGTTTATTCCTATCCAAAAGTCTGTTCTTTGCTCATAATGTGGTTCAGGCAACTGGTGGAGAAGTGCATTCTGCTGCATCTAAACAAAGTGGTAATGTCATATCGTGTGGCAGCCCTGCTGAAAATGCATTCCTTCTCTATGGAGTGATCAAGTTGGTTGGAGCTAGTAAATTACAATGGCACTTAAAATAAAAGTTATGAGGATGAGTAAACAGCATGTATAATGCATGAGCTCTGAAACATAATCCCACCGGCTCAAGAACCCCTGCCCAGTGGCCTGACCCTATAACTTTCATCCTTGTATGTTAATTGCAGACAGCACTGGAAGCTATTTACAGACAGCCAAGGATCAGGCTGGCAAGGTGGCAGATACTGTGTACCATGCTCCAGGTCATGCATACAATGCTGCTTCTGAGACCGCTGGTACCGCTGGCAAGGCAAGAATTACTGCCTTGATTTGATTTAGATTTTCAACGACAGCATTGAGTGGTTTCACATAATTTTCGAACCAGTGTGTTTCATCCTGACCAAGGATGTTGTACATCTCCCATAACATGAAGGCACATGAAAGACAAGTTGTGAACTGTGGATGAAATAATATCCATGACAACAATCAGTGACTTCATAAAGAGTGACATGACAATGAGTGACTGCCGGGACATGTCACTGCTGAAGGGACCAGATAATGACCCACAAGTACTACAAGCACAGCAATCTCAATGAAGCTTTTGAGCAAGTGTACATGGAGTGACAAACAACATGAATTCTGACAATAATTAGGCTTTTTATTGACTTCACTTTCTGGTCTAATAATGCAGGCTAGCCACAAGGTTCAGGAGGCAGCTGCGGTGAGGAGAGCTGCATACCAGCTAGTGTATTCCATCTTAGTGTCCATATATTTGTATTATAGCTAGGTGTTACGGACATGCCTGTATTGGCAGCATGTATTTATTAGGGTCATGCCTGTACGATTGGTATAATTGGTAACATTCTCATATCAGGTTGGCCTTACTAGAAGAGAGTAGAGTAAGTAGAGGAACCACAGTCTTTGCTTCTTATGTCAATGCCTTTTAATTAGAACTACAGCAATTGCAGTACCTGCAGAACACCATGCTGACATAGTACTTCTGCTGTTGTACTTACAGGGTATTGAAGGCTACACCCAATCCACAGCTTCAAAGATTGCAGGTGCGAGTTTGTTGAGTGTCATAGATAGAATTATCGATCATTATTCCTCAATAAGGATGAACAGGATCCAACAGTAAGCAATATACCAACTAGGTCCCAAAGTATGATTTTTCACTTCGCTTCGTAGCTCCCATAATGCCTTCTTTTCTGCAGATACTGCAGATGATCTTGTTAGAATTATGTGGATTTTGCTAATTTTGCAGTAAGAAGTTTGAGAGTTTGGCATGTACTGCAGTTATAAGGAATGTACTGTTCACTATGTGGAAAGTTAGGAAAGTCTTCCTGAAGTAGAGATATGCGAAGGGCTCCCAGCGTTCATGTTTTTAAGATTTCTGGATCATGTGCAGACACGGCAGGAGACCATGCACAGGCTGCCAATGAACAGGTTGGAAAGGCTGCAGATGCTACATACCATGCTCCAGGTCATGTGTACAATGCTGCTGCTGACACAGCAACCAAGGTCAGTAGGGTGAATTTCAGACACCAATGATGATAAAGACACAAACATGGACAGTTGTAGTTTTATCAAATCATCATTGATGCCCATATGACACACTGCTAGATGACCCTTATGTCCTTTGTAGTAGATGAATGGTTGATCTCTATGGTAGCTTACTAGATGTTGAGATTGGACGGCAGAAGTTGGGGAAGTTGTTATTATTGACAGAAGTTTGTAGTGTTGGATTTTAGGAGGAATTGCTCCCCCTATTTTGGGAGAGAGCAGGGTTTTTAAAATCTCCGCAGGAGTGGTAGAACTAGTAGAACTAGTAGAACAGAATTTGAAATGTCACTCTGCTTGCAAACAACTATGTGGCAACAGAAAAAGCTGTATGATGTAGTAGTGTGTCAGATGATTCTAGATTGTCTTTTGAGCGCCGAATACATTGGCAGGAAATGATGGTGCTCATTCTGATTTAAATCTGGTGAAATGCCAGCCAGTCAGTACATCATTTTGAATTCATTGCTTATAATAATTACCCATGTGTTGATTTAGTTGATTTGGACATGATGCCCCTGAACCCTCAATTGTTCTGGAAACCTTTGAATCCTTTGTTTTGCCCTCTGTGCATAGGCTCAGGAGAAAGTGATGGAGGGCGCAGAGGTGAGGAGAAGGGGTATGATGAGGTTTGTGATTATTTGCCTGCTGTGACCAGCAGCCGGATTGATGAGTCAACATGCAACTAGGTGACCGAATGATGTTGCAACTAGGATGAACGGCTTACTCTTTAACATCTCCCTTGCATAAACCAGAGGATTAGACAGAAGTATAGTAATGGGACAAAGCTATTATGACTATGTCCTTCATGATGGTAATGGGGGGGGAGGCGGGGGGCATTGTGATGATGGTACGACGTTGCATCAGCAGTATTTGAATGTTTTTCTATGCTACAGCAAGCTTGCTGCAAGTCCAGGAGTTAATATTTACTGTTGTGTTATTGCAGGGGATAGGGGAGTATGCACATTCTGCAGCTGCAAGTGTTGCGGGTAAGTGTCCCTGGTACCCTCCATTGACAACTGAGCTGTCCGAGACATAGAACATGACCATTATGGAATAATACCAATGACCCATCTTCTTAGGGAATGTGCGATAATGTCCATCATCACAAAGCTGCCATCATCTGCTTCAGCTGCTAGAGATGCCAGCATAATAGTCAGGACCATGACATGGCTATAGTATACTAAGTAGAGATGCCAGCATAGTCAGGACCATGACATGGCTATATATATAAGTAGAGATGCCAGCATCAGGACCATGACATGGCTATATATATAAGTAGAGATGCCAGCATCAGGACCATGACATGGCTATATATATAAGTAGAGATGCCAGCATCAGGACCATGACATGGCTATATATATAAGTAGAGATGCCAGCATCAGGACCATGACATGGCTATATATACTAAGTAGAGATGCCAGCATCAGGACCATGACATGGCTATAGTTACTATAGTATACTAAGTAGAGATGCCAGCATCAGGACCATGACATGGCTATATATATAAGTAGAGCCTGATTTCTGTAGGCGGTCATTCCCTGCTACTAGTAGTCATCAATAACAAGCTTGCACCCTTTAAACTTCTTCTGGTGATCCACTAGTTCCACTTAATAACTTTACAATAAGCATTAAGCTATCATTAGTATAATGATGACATAAGACTACGACCTGCATGTGTTTACCACTAGATACTGCAGGAAGGTACATGGAGACTGCCAAGGAGCAGGCCGGCAAGGTGGCAGATGCTGTATACCATGCACCAAGTCATGTGTACCATAACACCACTGAGGCAGCAACCAAGGTGATCATGTAGTGTACCATCATAACACCACTGAGGCAGCAACCCAGGTGATCACCATTATGGCTCCTTCCCTACTCCCGGGCTACTATACTCATCATAGATATTTGTTAGCCATGGAGCAGAGATGATGGGTTTTCTCCAGGCGGATTCTTTTTGCTTATTGCGGCTATTTGCTTGTAGTAGTTGATGCTGTGGCTTCGAGTACGTCATCAATCACCTCCAGCTCAAAAAATGCTATAATCTGCATCATACTTTCTCCCTACCTCTTATCTCATGCAGGCAGGAGGAAAGGTGTATGAGGCTGCAGAGGTGAGGACTCAGCGACTCAGGTTTTCAAGACATAGCTCATTTCAATATGATTCAGAAATGCTCTCCGCCTTCTTTTGATGACCATGCTTACCGTGCTCAGCGAGCCAGTGTAATGGCCGCATGAACTGAGCTGTAGTCTCTTTGTCCTATTAGTCCTATGAACTGAGTTATATTCTCTTTGTGCTATTAACTGAGCTGTAGTCTCTTTGTCCTATATTGTCAGCCAGAGACGGAAAATAAGCTTAACGCACTATGAACCATGAGTGTCATGAGTTTGGGGCTAAAATCAGTAACTTATTTGAGATGATGTTTCATGAATCTGTATTATTTTACAGTCGGTGGTGCAGGGAGCCGTCAGCTACATGCAATCAGCTGCTTCCTATGTGACGGGTGAGTAGCTGAGGGGGTTGTGACTGCCTGATGTTATGTCTCTAGTGGATAAGGACACATTCATCTTGACTTGCTGCCCTCCAAAGTTGATGACAGCAGCAGGTGAAGATGAACATGATAGCAGCTTTATAGTTTATTATGACAGCTGTGACCCATAACTGCTCCTACTTAGTCGCGACCCAACCACAACCCACTGGAGCCACGCATAAATTCAAATATCAGCAATGTGCACTTATTGCAACCTAATGGCTTCCATCACTCTGCGGTACAGCAGGTCCAGCTAAGAGTGTGGGAGATGCTGCTAAGCAACAGACTTGTGAAACAATAGATGCTGCACAAAAAGAGGGCAGTGAGACAAAAGAAGCGGCTCAGAATCAGGGCGGTGATGCTATGGAAGCTGCTCAGAAGAAGGGTGCTGAGACACTTAACACAGCTCACACCCAGGGCGGCCACCTCATGGACGCTGCCAAGGAGCAAGCAGAACATGTGGCATGTGCTGCCCACCAACATGGCAACCAGGCACTTGAGACAGCTAGCCATGTCTCAGAGCATGCCAGCCAGGTTGCATCCCAAGCAGCTGAGAAAGTGGGAGGGGCTGTTGGCAAACTCTCTGGCAATCCTGCTGGCAATAAACCCCAGCAGGGGGTCATGGAGGATACTGCTGCTGTACATTAATCGGGAGTTGATGATCCAATTCCTGCTACTACTTCTATCTTGCCAATTATAGTGATGAGCAGGCCAGAAGCAGGATCAGGCTGCAGAGCATGCAGCTGGCATATTAGATGCTTAAATAAGTACATATTCCCTCTGAGGCGCCTAGCAGCTACAGGTACATGCAACAATCAGTACTTGTCTGTGAGCGCTCAAGTTGTGGACTAGTTGTTGATTATGATTCAAATTATGCAGTGCCCGGCGGCCATGTGTAAAGAATGCACTTCATTTATTGTTATAATTTCTTGAGTTGCTCGTCAGATAATGTTGAGGCATGCTCCTTCAGATTACAGTTAAATACACAAACTTTTCTTGTTTCCATGATGGAAGATGCAAATTATTGACTTTGGTTACCCTTTCTTTCAGTCATGAAGAATAATCATTCAATTCAGAGCATGCCAATGTTGATAGTCATGAAGAATAATCATTCAATTCAGAGCATGCCAATGTTGATTGGCAAACACCTCCTCATCAGCAGGCATCAGCTTGACTAGCTTGACTGAGGGTGCCTGTTTCAGGTTGTAGTTTTTTCTGACAACTGTGCATGAACTACATGAACACACTCAAGTTGAGCAATGAGCCCTCGCTCAGGCTATGCAATTTCTTTATGTCAAATTCTTCAAGCTGTTATGAAGAGCAAGCTGGTTTCTTATCACTGCCTCTGGTCTAGAAGAATAAGTTGTGGTTACTAAGAAAGGACTGGGCTAACTGGGCTGATGATGTCGTTGCTTTATCAATTATCTTCAGTTTTTCTTTTGGAATAAAAACAGTAATAATGCAGGAAACTACTGCTGCAAAAACAATATTTTTCCTTACCTAAGTCTTGTTAACAACGTTGATATAGTTGAAATTGTAATCAGTATCCTGTGTGTTTTCTACTGGTCACTTAAAGTACAGCCTCGCAGAGTTAAGAATTATGAGCTGATAAGAATGCTGTTTCTACGACTAGGTTGGAAACAATTCTTGCACCCGAGAGGCTGCTGACTCATGTCTGTAACAGCAACACGACGTGGGCCTGCCACAGAAAGGCATTTCAAAACACAATATGACAAGGTTTGAATCACGGAACGCACATTATACAGCCAGTTAAAACACTACCGCGTGTGTCATCGTGCGCTGTCCCACTGAATTACTTCAGAGTTCATTCTTATTGTTTACTTCATGGCCGAGGTGAGATTCTCATAATTTACAAATTTTGCAACTTGTCACCATTCGAAAGGCATCTTGGGGCTTAGCTAATAAACCCATGGGCTTAATGAAATGAACGTAAACGCCGACATGATCCGCGACAACCCTAGTTGCTTAGTCAGCAGCTCTGAGTGACAAACCCAAGTCACAATTATTTGTTATTGTGAATGCCCCACAAACCCAATTCAATTTTAATCACTCCAAATGCTAATTTCATGCCTCCCAGGTTGTTAGAAGTCAGCTGTCCCAAGGGCCTGAGGTGGGAAGCGGGGATAGTCAACACCCATTTCTTTCACTCATACTCTCGGCAGCTTTTAGAGGGCATGTTAAAGGAAGTTCTATATAAGTTTATGCATTGCCTCCTTACAAACTTTGCAAGCCAGTGCGGATGCTCTGACCTGCAATAATTTTAAAATAGTGAAGAGATAAAGCAAACAACTTTGAGGCAATTTTTGACTTTTCTCAGAGCAAAACTGTTTTGTCTTTCTAATTTTTGCAGGAGGTAGTCGTTAATGTGCACACAGGTGCGTCACAGCCTGTTGGAAAGGAAGGCCTGGAGACTGCCCCTTTGAGCCAGCAGCACCAGGAAGAGGCTCTTGCCACACAGCCCTCTGTAATGCCACCAGAGGGTAGGCAAGACATGTGCCTATGTGTACTACTATTTGTACTGCTAAATGTACTGCAGTATGTACTACTGTATGTACTTAACTGTGTATACTGCTAGATGACTCATGTGCAGCTGTCTTAATAATAACAGCCTGGAAAGAAACACTTAAAACACTGCAAGTATACTTCATGGCTCGGAACAGATCTGGGTCATTAGGGTCAATATATTTAAAAAAGCCGGCATTTCCATATCATTTGTGCTCTTCAGTTGGGAGCCAGGCTGAAACTGTCCACGTGCCACTAGTGGGGAGCCAACAGGCAGCAGGTGAGGCAGCTGGACATGACATTGTCCCCCCTGAAGAGCTAGCCGCCAGCCAAGTAACTGCCTCTCAGGCAATTGCGACCCATGCTGGAGGTGGAGTTGATCCTTCGGTCAAGATCCCTGAGGAGGAGGAGGGACCTGCCTCTCAACTAGCTAACAAGGGCTGTAATTAGAGCCCTAGTGAGGAGGGTGAAGAGTCGTGTCACTAGTGTCACTTGGTCAAAGGGTCATGTTGTTAAGCAGGAAAACTGACATCGAATTTCCAACTAGCATGAACTGCTGAAATACCCAAGCTTTTGAATCTGGAGATGGAAGATTGTTTATGTAGATGTTCTGCAATATTGTGTCGTGTTAACGAAGTACTTACATATGCTTTTGACGTGAAGCAGTTTTGCACTGATAGAGGTAATAGAGGTACAAGTCAGCATCAGCTGGTTCGATGTATATTATGTGCATGTTTCCCTTATGATGTTATGCTTTGCTCAATTTGGAAAGGTTTGAATCTTTTCACAGTTCTCTAGGCCTGCAATTTAGCTAGGAGGTTCAGTGAAGAGGTTGAGGGCATATGATAAATTGTTTCAAGTGTTGCGCTGAAAAAATGTGCAATTGCTGTGCTTTGGCTTGCTCCCAACTTGACCAGCCCATTGTAATAAGGTGAAGACAAATGTCCATAGCCATGAGTTCAGCTCATACCAATATCAAGTGCTGCAAGAGAGTTCCAATACTTGCACATTATTTATTAAACGATAAGGGACTACACTTAATATAAAAGATGACAGCTTTCAGCCCATCATAGAAATTATGGTACAGACTAATGACTGTGTTCCAAACTTCACGAGTATCTCAAACGTTTGCGGGGACGAGCCCTCCTAGGATCCAGGCACATGAGCTGCAAGCTGCTACCTGGCAGCAGGCCCCCCACCCCAACTCCTGAAGACTACCAGCAGACCTGCTGCTGCTGCTGCTGCGTCCTAATCCTGTGGCAGCTGAGTTTTGAGAGGAACCTGAAGAGCTGCCAGCAACACCCTCTTGAGGCTTCACCAGCCCGACACCACTCCCAGCGGAATTATGTGAAAACTGTAGGGACTCCAAAGGAAGAGGGGTCCAGGCGCTCAAGACAATGTTGCTTTTGCTTGGTGTAGAACCACTCAAGCTGACAAGTGTTTCTTGGCTTTCCCCTTGTGGAGCAGGTTTGGTCTTGCAGCTGGCTGTTTTAAAACTCATTTGAAGATGGGTGGGAGGAAGGGCCCCCTGGAGGCGCAACCTCACACCAGGTGTCAAGTAGATAGCTAATGATGACTCAGCAGGGGCAGCGGCAGCTGAGCCGTTAACTCTCCAAGCTGGCAACTGCTGCTGCTGCTGTACTGCAGTGCCTTCAGAGTCCTGGAGATTAAAAGCACTCCCTGCCTGCTGCTGCTGCTGCTGCAATAGCCTGTCCAGGTTTTCCTGCAGCGCCTTACTTCCCTCAAACGCTGCCACATCCCGCAACCGCTTGTTCTGCCTGCCACGTAGCCAGGATGCCCAGCCACCCGAAAGCAACGCTGCTAGGATGGCAGACAGGCGGTCTTGGAGGCTCTCCCCTGCTGCATCCTGTGCTTGTAGAGCAGCTGCAACATCCGGGTACTTAAGACAAAGCGTCTCCCAGGATGGCTTCTGTCTAGATAAACTACTTGGCACCTTAAAGAGACGTCCTTGCTGCAAGGCCAGCGCTGAACCAACAGGTGCCAGAGGCCTGATGTGTGGAGCCAGGAGAAGGTGTACCAGAGCTGGCACCAGCAGGTTCCTCAAGTTGCCCCTGCTGTCAGGGTCACGATCTGCATGGATGATCGGCAGCAGTGGCAGCAGAATGCTCAGCCTCAACCACAGCGCTACCTGGACAGAGGCAGCAGAGCCCACCTGCTGCACCTGCCCACCAGCTGCTGCTTCTCCAGAAGAAGAGG
>BEGY01000050.1:396436-412861 GCA_002335675.1 Chlamydomonas eustigma | reverse complement strand
ATGTCCTTGTCATAATAGTTGTAAACTGGTGGTAGCCATGTCCTTGTCATAATAGTTGTAAACTGGTGGTAGCCATGTCCTTGTCATAATAGTTGTAAAATCCCACTTATGCTACTTAAACTGATTTTACCTACTATTTTATGCAGGCTCAGGGACTGGCCAGGATGACATGGAAGGTTCTAGAGATGCAGCAGTGGGTTTGAGAATGTTCTTGAGGCTCCCTTCTCGTGACGCTAGTGGGTGGATCAGCTGGAAAAGGCTTTTGGTAATAAGCACAATGATGTGAATCAGGCCTATGAAGAGTGTTTCAGGCAACTAAGCAATTTTAGAGCATGAGTAGCGGCATGAGCATGAGTATGCCGATGGATTATGATACCAACAATAAGAGATATTTGAGGGCTATAGCTTCCGCACATCATTGATATTTCTGGGCATATTTTTTTCTTGTTTTTTTACTAGGTTGTAAGCAGAGTTTTTGGTGTTTCTGCACCAGCATGATCATTGCTACTGTGTCTCTATGTATGTCTGCACTGTCATGGCCTGCTGCAAATGCCTTTCAAGGCAGAATGCATTAAATGCATGAGATGAGCAGTTAGTTAGTAATCGTGAACTCATCTGGTAGTGTATCTGTAGTATCTGGTTGTCTCTTTCTTCCTGTTCTGATGCTTTCTACTCATTGTGTGGTTTGCAGGATGCTATTATGTGTCTTGAACTTCACAATAAAACTTTGTACCAAGGACTCTCCAATCATCTTTACAAGACAATTGATCGTGAGGTATTTCTTAATTGAATTCTCCTGTCTCTTGTTTTTAACCCGGCTGTCCTGAATGCTTTTAATATTGCCCCAGTCTTTCTCCTATTAGTTGAAAAGATTGATGTATAGCAGGTTTGAAGATTTGAAAGACGTCTTCATCTGCATCATCTTCTGAATCTTCATTTGCATTATTTTGATTATCACTACTGCTTCGGCTACTGCTTCGGCTACTGCTTCGGCTGCTGCAATGTAGTTAATCAGTAGTTAATCTACTAGTTGACGGCCCTAACAGTTGCTCTTCAAATATCCTTTCCTTCTTACATGACTGTCTCTGTCGTTACAATGCCCTAAATGCCCATCTCCACGACAGGCGACTACACGTGTTTCTGCAGTATTAGGTCCAAAGTGCTCCCCAATATCTAGCCAGTGTCAAAGTATCCTGAGGCTCAGCACAGGGCTGCTGCTGGCTGAGCTGTCTTCTGTTCTGCATCAATCTGCTGGTTGTAACGCAGTAACAGGGTCACAGGCTGATGATGAGTTCATCATTGCTGGGAGATCAGCAGAGGTCATGGTTGTTGGGAGCAGTAACAGTAGTACTACTGCTGCTGATGGCAGAAATAGGCTGAGTGACACTGCTACTATTACTGGGCCGGCAGTAGCATGTAGTGCCGCTGCAGCTGTACAGGCAGCCTCGCCGAGGCTGCTGTTGTTCTCAGCTCATGACAGCACCTTGTTAGCTCTGTTAGCTGGTAAGATCAAAGTAGATGTGGTAACAGTACTGCTGATGTACGCATCATCCTGAGAACCTTGGTGTCACAGCTGTTAATTTTAACCATTACCAGAATTTCTGCTGGTGATCATAATGTGTGATTTTAATTATGCATTATCAAGGTTTAATGATCTTATTCTATAGCATTCTTCTAATGATGATGGTTATGTCATAATGTGATGCCATGATGATGATGTGTTGCAACTACTAGATGTGATGTATGCCGCAGCCCTCATCTTGTCCCCTAAGTATGTGCTGTCGATTGTAGTGTATCTGTTTTTGGTAATGTTTGAAATCCTTGAAACAGTCCTGGGACACTCTCAATCCTCCTGGCCACCTTTCATGAGTGACATCTTGATTGAGCTTTGGGAATACGATGGACCGACTCATGATGGAAAACCGACTAGCAGCGACAATGCGGCCCAGCCCAGTGCGACAGGGTCCGGCAGCTACTTACAGATGAGGCATTTTGTGCGTGTCTTGTACAACATGGAAGAGCTTAATGTAGCGGTACAGGCAGACCGCCCTGTGACTAGCCAAGGTAGTATTATTAGTAGTGTTCATGTTTTAACTTGTTGGTCTTGTGATGATGAAACAGTGCATGTTGAGCTTTTTCTTTGATAGCAACTTATATTCTCTGACATTAGGGTCAGCAAGTCAACATGATTGCAGCTGTACCGTTTCCAGAGCACAGTTTTTAATTGACAACTAGTAGTAACACCATCTTATTACTTAACCAAACAGAATGTGTCATCATTATGAGGAGCTGACCATAATCAAGTCAAGTCCTTATATGATATAAGATCCTGTTCGTTAGCAATGCTGTCATACCTGTATGTCAGTGCAGCATGTCTTTTGAAAATCTCTGATATGTTGGATGTGATAGTATGCAATCATCAGCCCATTTCTCATCCAACAAAAATGTATTGCTCCTGTTTGGTGACTGACTGTCTGCAGCTGCCACTAAAAGGAAAGTCCTCAAAGACGAAGAGAAGAGGCAATCTCTCATGAGCTTGGAGGAATTTACATCAAAGGTCCTTTCGCATTTTGTTGTAAGCAATGTGACTGCATATCAGGTAGCTTGCAATGAGTTGACTCAGCAGCAGGGTGGTGGCTTAGCAGGTGCTGCCGCTGGTGGAGAGGGAGAGATCATCACTGTTGGAAAAGTAATTGGCACTTATCTATAATAGCCCCATGCAACCAAGAGCCGCACAGCACTGAAAATGCAGCATGATATTGCTTCATTATGGTCAGCAGGTGCAATTGATGATTTACAAACTGCAAGACTTCTTGTTCACGCTAATATGCACTGCTTTTTTCATGGTCATCATGGGTAATGAGCTCTACATTGCTCCATTTCATTCAGTCAATGGTATAATGCCTCACATAGGTTTATTAATGAAAATTGTGATTTTGCTGGAAGTATTGAAACCTGTGAAGTAAAACTGTTCTTTATGCAGTTGTCTGCTTATTACCCAGCAGATCAGATTGCAAAACGTATTATATAGAGTGGACGGGAAGTTCGAGGAGGTGACGTACAAATGCAATACGAAGTTGTTAATTTGAATTAGGTCAACAGGCCTAAAGGACTTCTCGCTTAAAGGGGAAATGGTGTCATTTTTTATCTTTTAAAGGCAGCCGCTTTACTGGGTCTTGTTCTGTAAATAGGGTGGCCTTGACGTTTGTCTAGAAAATAATGTAGCCTCGATACCTAGAGTCTAAACACTGTAGGCTTAACTGTTTTACACGATGAAGTCTCCTCTTGCTTCCAAAATTTTAGACTTGACTGGTCTGTCGTCGGCACAGAGCTTCAGCTGCTTCTGCTGCTAGTGGTAGTAGATTGCAGCACTTCAACATAGCATCACAGCACATGCAGCTTCCCTCCCTACATGGTATTATTAGGTATTATGACACCATCACATTCTCAACATAATCAAAGTCCAACTTCAGGTGTATCAGCTGACAAGCCTGTCTTGTGTAATTCCCCAATCTCATCATCCAGAACTCTGAACCTTGAGGATAATAATGCAAAGCCTTGGATTCCTCTGAGTACTCAAGGTCTACTTCAGAAAGCCAAGCAGCAGGTTCACAGAGTGCCACCAGCAGCTGCAAAGTCTTTGGCTGTTTCAAGCCATGATGATGACCCAGATTGGGGACCAAACCTTAGTGCAAAGAAGTGGGCCAGCAGCAGTGTGTATCTGCTTCACGGATTTTGGACAAGGAGAAATCATGAGCTTTCAGGACTGCTGATATGTCTGACCAACATTTTAAAAAACGAATTATGCAAAGGAGACACCATGTTGCTTGACGAAAGACAGGGCAAAAAAAACTTTTCTTTTTGCACGCTAGAAAGCCCTACAGCTGTCCTATAGAGGCATACATAAACATTATGTATAAAAATATGTTTTGTTTGCCTCGCAACAGCATTACGAGGACCCACAAAATAAAACCCTAGGGTACTCGCATTATGGATTCCACGTGCCGTCGCTGCACGTGATATATTCTTTTGCATATTGCGTTATATTTTTGGTCAGTACGCAAAGAGCGGTATTTGTTTCGTTTTGGTTAAGAGAACTTGCTTACCGGGATTTCTCTCTTGCTAGATATTAATAGAATTTGTCATAAAGCTTGAATAAATCACTATTCTGTTCTTATGAGGGCCTCTAATTTGAGCTGCTTCGCAAATTTCAGAACAGAGCTCACTGCACTGTCAAACTCTGAGCTTAACGACATAGCTTCAGCCTCTTCATCTTATAATCATAGCTCGAGCTTTAATTCTGGATTGGATATACCAGAAGATGAAAAAAGGGTTCGAGCTGGACTTCCTCATGCTCGATTCTCTGGAGCGACGCTGATGAGAGCTCAGAGTATGGTACAAGAATCATCGCTACTGCAACCAGAAGCGGTAGAAGCGGACATCTCCCCATCGGCATATGAAGAATCCCATAAGACCCTACTGTGGCGGAGGTCATCGCAGGTGTGTATGGGTCGTACTGCTTTAAGAACTTATGCAGTAACACGCAATTACGACCTGTTGAAGCAGCAGTAGAACTAGTAGAACCAGCAGTCATGCTGCAATGGTCACTGCTTATTATAGTCGCAAGCGCGATTGGTATGTCTTATGTCATGTTTTCTGTTTGTATAGAAAGTCGTAGGCAGGAAGTAATACAGGAAACAATCATATCATAGCAGATCATATAGATGTTGATTGATTATACTAGTACTAGAAGTCAGGTTCATCTTCACCTGATGAGCAGCATGGAGGTTGCGATTTTTGAGCATGCACATCATTATTCTTATTACGCTTCAAAATGATGGGACGTTTTCATCAGGATATTTCGCGCAGCAAAATGGAGGGCCGTGTCCGAGGTGGAATGACGAAACCAGTGCCAAAACATCAAGCATCTTTGAAGGTGCGGCGAGTTAGGCGAGAACTAGAGGTATTATTCCTTGTAGTAGCAGTAACAGCTATAGCTACTATAGCAGCAGTATAGTAGTATTCGTAGTCGTAGCTTAGCAATAGCAATAGCAGTTATGTGGTAGTGGCAAGATTGATAATAAGTAATTTCATCATAATCATTATTTAATCATGGCAATTGGCCATAATGCTAACCTTTTGCCATCCTGCTGCTAGTCATCTGATGTACTGATAGTACTGATGACCTACTGCTAGACTTTTTGTACTTTTTGTCATGCAGTAGTACTAGCAGTACACTGCTGCTGGTATCTGAATAATGTTTGCTCCTGTTGTTAATGATAATTATATGACATGATTTTGATAATGCTTGTTCGCTACTATTATATTCGGTCATATTAGTGGTATCGTCAGTGGTAGATGATGAGCAGGTTTTTAAGGAGAATACGGATAGAGACTGAGATGGCTATCCTGTTTCCTTACATTTCTTGATGTGTTGTTCTTTGGCGTGCTAAGTATTGATGACGATTTTTACAAAATGATGTAAACTTGCATCGTACATGATGATTAAAAAATTAAATGATTGTACTATTTTTAGATTTCGGTTTTTCTGTACAGGTTTTGCAAGCTTTGTGAACTCAACTTCTGATTAATTTAACTAATTTGCTGACCTCGCTGTACTGTGTTATGCTTTTGGCTGGTAGGATTTCGTGGCATGCCGAACTTCTCTTGACTACAGCAGCGGGAGCAGGCGGAGCCGTGTAGTAAGCTCTGTCTCAACGGGAACTTTGTTGATGAACAAAACAGCTTCTAATAGTGCAGCAGGGTTTGATAACTATGATAATTATAGCAAAGATAGAAGTAGCGTAAGCCTGAGTGTTGTGCCATTGGCTATCGCAAAGTACAAGCAGCGTGGCAACCTAGCAGGCAACCTGAACATCTCATCAGCAGCAGCAGCCGCTACAGCCGCATCAGTAGCAGCAGGAATGGTCCCTCACCCATCCGCCGCAGGCAGTACAGCTGATCTGCACCCAGCAGCGGCAACCGGCATATTCACCAATAATAACATGTTGTTGCAATCATCGCATCCCTTTCCGCTGTCCAGGAGCACCACCTCCTTGCAGCACCTTGCGGAAGCATTGACAGATCCTCGTATCTGCATTGCTTACAAAACACTGCAGTCCTCCGCTGCAGCATGTCAGTCTGAGCTCAAAGCCTTTAGCTCCAGCCTTGAGGCAGCAGCTACCCTCAGCATAACGTATGATGAACAACGCCGCAGCTTTCATCTCTTGGCGGATAAGGATCCTGAGCAGATTATGAGGAACAATAGCAGATGTACTGCCAACAAGATCTACAGCAGTGCAGATAGTGCAGATGACGGTACTACCTGTTGTGGTGATAATGCGCATGTCATATCTCTTCATCATGACATTATGGCCACCGCTGATTGGATGAGTCCAGACTGTCTAAGCAGCAATATAAGTAAGCAACAAGGAGAACAGGTACTGCTAGGAGCAGATGACCTGCAAGTGAGCACTACAACCACACTGGACGATAGGAAAGGTTTGTATTATAATGCTTCATCAGCTGCAATGAGGAGTAATGGTGGAAGTGGTGGTGATGACCGCCTGGAAGCAATGATGATATCTCCTTATCATAATGATGACAATCTAGACAATCATCATGTTCAACAAGCAGACTTTACACGGTTGTCTTCCTCCCTCCGCACCTCTGGGTCTTGCGGAGGTGGATGTACTATTTATTCACCAGGTCGTAGCTTCCCCATGGGTAATAAAGCAGGAGGCTCATCTTTATCGCTCACTCGGGGCTACAGCTATGGCCTGGCTTCCAGCTTGCTCCCAGGGTCAACGGTGTCGCTTCTGGAATATGCTGAGGAGGCTGTCCTTTTGTGTCAGCTTCAAGACACATGTGAACTTGTCGACACATCAGTTTGCCCAGAGGTTGAGGAGGAGCTCCTCGAGGATGAGGACGATGAACTGCTGAACGAACTGAGTATCGAGCTTGAAAACAGTTTGTCCAATAAAGCAGAGCCAGCAGATAATCTCAAGAAGTCCACTCTCTCTTTGCAAATGACGAAGAATGCAAAACAATGACCATGTATTACAAAGGATTATCTGACCTGTAACTTCTCTCTATTCTGCAGAAAATGTGAAGATATTGTACTGAGATAGTAATTACATTATGGTCTGTAAAAAATGTTGCAGCCTTCATCTTCAAAAACGTAGTTATGTGTGTGCATAGTCGAAGAATAATCATGGCGGTTAATTGAGGTTTTAGAATGTGTTTCATCTTACTCATCATGTGTTTGTATAGTATGTATTGCATGTATTGCACGTGTTTACTGCGGCAACTTTATGTCTAGTGACATAAATCATTACTATGTATAATACTTCTTATTGCTATGACTATTATAATGATTATTGACAGATCATGATGTGTGAATAAGCGATATGTAATCGGGTATAAACAGAATTCATCCGAAGTTTAAACTTTTTTTACACTTGCCCATGCAATTAAGAACCAGAAATTTTGCATGGTGACATAGCCCATCATACTTCATGCGGAATAGCAGCAATGTCAGAACAAATAGTACAGTCAAATGATAATGTGTAGAAAGCAAGATGGACTTAGTAGTTAATGACTACTTGTATGACTACTAGAAATTGTCAAAAAGAAACTCACACTGCGGGCATCACATGCATTATCTCCTGCCTTTGTGAATATGACAATTAACATGCGGTGTCACGGTCTAACACTGTGCAGTGCACACTAGAAACGCTGTAGTAACGCTGCGCTAGAATCAGGTCATGAGGCATGCAACCTCACTACTAGATATTATCTATATCTTAATAAGCCAAGTTGCCCACAGTCGATGATCGATAGATCGACTGAAGCAGGAGACCCGATACCGCCCGATACGACCCGAACTAGATTGAGGGTGAGTACAAGTCTAAAGATAAGGCCCAGATTAAGATTAAGATTAAGAGCAGTTTTACAAAGAAAGGAAAGGTAAGTTGAAAAAGAAGGCAGAATGCCTTCGCCTAGTGCTTAAGCAGTCAGATGTACGGGTGACCACAAAAGTGAGGTACACACATGTGCCTTTCCTACTCACCAAGTTCAGTCATACGTTAGTTCAGTCATACGCTGTGACAGCGGGACAGCTCATAAGAACATATCACTCAGCATCAGATACCTCTTTGTCCGCACTTTGTTTTTTCCACCAAGTTAGCCAAGCAATAAAGTATTAATTTAATTAGTTAGTACTTTACACAGGTAACGTACACTGCCGCCATTACACCAGTTGCAGGTCATAACAAAACCAGCTACTTGTTACTTCTGCTGCTGTTAGCAAGAGACAGCAGTCGTCGCAGTACTACTAGGTAGTAGGTGTTATAGGTGTCTTACTACTTACAGGCAAAACAAGTGCTGCAGCAGCATCACTCTGAAGCTCCAGCAAATAACTTCGGAGACAGGGTTGAGGTTGCGCTGGCACTAGGTCATCGCTGTGTAAGACTGCACAATTATGTTGATAGTAACTAGTAGAATTATCATTTGGGCATAGTAATCCTGATGAGTTATCGTCTTCAGTGGCAACAACCCGGCCGCTGCTTAATCCTGCCGTTGCGGCTCCCCCCTCACTGATGCAGCAGCCTGTTGCTGTAGAAAAAAGAAAAATTAACATACGACTCGAATACAGCCGACACTTAAGGACAATAAACACTTATCGCCCAACGTTATTGCTGATCTCACTACGACTTTACTGTCAAAATATTATGATTATGCCATAATACTTACTCTGCTGTAGAGCCCTCAACCGACCAGCAACGCTGCGTACAGCAGACCACGATGAGATCTGTGTCATTGACAATGATGACAATAACTCAGCGGCACAGGGCCGCAGTACCCCCTGCTCCTTAGAACTTATCTGAGAACCTGCCATAACTGATGCTGATGTTGCTGCTAATGATCGACAGAGACGACCCTTGTCCGCGTCAGAGCATTTCCCCTCTTCTGCAGCAGCAGCAGCAGAAGGGCTCTCTCTACTCTCTCCATTCTCCAGCACATTATGCTGCTTATTCTGCTGCACTAGTAGCTGCGATTCACATGGAACAAGCGGCAGCCCTGACCTTTCTCTCTCTTCAAGGTGAGACGCAATCCTGATGCAACAGGAAACAATTATAACATTATAACGTTTTTCTCATATTTTAGAGCAGATATGTGAGAAAATAATCAGCTTCACCTAGTACATCAACAGCATCAACTGCATCAACAGCACATCCACTTGGTAAAAAAAGCAATGCTATCATCATCCGCGTAGTACGCCAGAAGATATCAAAAGAGGTACTAGCAGCAGTATCATCGCCAGCGGTACCAGCGGCTGTCGGCACATACCGCATGGCCTTGTCTGTAAGCGATGATGGCAGTCCCAAACTGCAGGCGGCTGTAATGCCATAGTGTTGCAGGGCGGAGGATGCTTCATCATGATGATGCTGTATTGGCAACGGCAGCAGGGTCATCATGGTTTGCCTGCTGCTGGGATGCTGGGGTAGTAGTGGCACTATTACTCTCCGTTCTGCTACTACTGGTAGTCCTCCAATACTTTCAAGCAGCCCATCATCTAGTACTGTATCTCCTCCATCTTCAGATCGCGGACAATGACTAACTATAGGAGCATTAACCCCCGCCCTTGTTGTTATTGTTCTGTGATGAGCAGACGGGTTGATGTTCCCATGATCATCACTATCATCATCTGCTTTTCCACTGCAGCCTCCGCCGCCCTGACTAATATCAGCGCTACAACCGCTGCCTACGCTGCCAGGAATCTGCTGCAGACGACCACTGTTTATTGTTGGTTCCAGCTTCCTCAGAAAGTCCAGCATGCTATCCTTTCTGACATTTACCTTTAAACATTGAACCAGCAATAAATGATGTCTATGACATTAATGGTATTCAAAAGTAGCTGCTGTAAGGCTTAATGCTGCTCGCAGAGTGCACTAGAAGAATTTGCATTGTTGCCGTAATCATCTCCTACTGATCTCCTGCTTGAAACAATAGAGGACCCGCCACCTTTTATCTCAGCCTCATTAAAGAGTGCATAGGAGTGCTAAAAATGAAAACATTATCGCCAAGATCATAAGAAAGGCGTGTAATAGAGGGCATCATTGGCCCAGCCTTATTCAGGCGTCATTCAACCGACATTCAGGCGAAAGCCTCCACCCAGTCTAGTGAATCAGGCGGCCTTTTAAGCGATCGGAAAGTTACCGACAAGATGAAGCTAACAAGCAGCTTATTACTCTCAAGAGCATGATCAAGCAGCAGGCAGCACTACAATAATAATAGATACGACTCATCTACTATTATTACATCCCTGTAGTTACCTGCATCTTAAAATGCCTCACACTACAAGGGTACACCCGGCTCAGCTCCGTAAGCTGCTGGTAGTGTGTTGCCATCAATGTGGCGCATCCCTTATCAACCAGGTACTCAGCTATTGCCCAAGACAGAGATATCCCATCACGGGTGCTGGTGGCTCTTCCTAACTCATCAATCAGGACTAGACATCCTGGTGTTGCCTGCTGCAGGATGTGGGTCATCTCCTACGTACATTATGAATGTATATAATAATGTCAGTTTATGCAAGATATCTACTTATTTACAAACAAGGGGACGATTGTAGTTTTGTTTATCAGAAGATACGAGATGCCTACAGCTTAAACTAGTAAGGCTGCCATCATAATATTGAAGTAATCGAAGCAGATCATCAAGATCATCGTATGCCCGAATATTATGAAACAAAAGAGAGGGCAAAGATAACTATAATAAATTACAAAAAACCTCCAGGTCGCTATCCTGCCACTACTGCTCCTCATTTCAGAATACAAGAATGCTCTAAAGAGCAGCAGGTGCAATACTTGGATACATATTCTACAGCAATAACTTCAAGCACATCAACTGTTAGGAGCGCTGTTATAGTATATGATAGCAGAAAGAAGATTGAAACTGATCATCATCTACATCATCACAATTTGTGAAGATGTTGTAATAGTCTTCACGTCACATCACTGTTAGAGCTAGTTCAACGGGTACTACTATTACCGTGTACCGTGAACTCATCACCTGCATCTCTACCATGAAACTACTGCTTTTGGTCTCAATGCTGTCCTCAGTACCCATCCTGCTGAAGATGTGATGAATGGGACACAAAGACATCTGCTGCGCTGGAACAAAGCAGCCTGACTGAGCAAGGATGATGAGCACTGCGACCTAGTAGCGCAGCAAAAGCAGTAACAAATTATTACTCATCATCACAATGCAGCAGCACTAGCAGGGACCATTGCAACATCATGAGAACCAATTAAAGGCTTGCGGCCAGCATCAGGATGGCTGTAGGAACAGATATTAAAGCAGATTGTGGGTACTACCAAGGCAGGAACAGATATTAAAGCAGATTGTGGACACCAGCAAGGCAGCAACAGTTCTAGGTACTACAGTTTGCATTGCTGGAAAACTGTTGCTAGTAGGCAGCAGGTACCAGCAGATTTCTAAGCAATAAGATTATTGGGAGGCAGGTACCAGCAGATTATTTCTAAGTAATAAGATTATTGGGAGTATTGGGAGGCAGGTACCAGCAGATTTCTAAGCAATAAGATTATTGGGAGGCAGGTACTAGCAGATTATTTCTAAGTAATAAGATAATTGGGAGGCAGGTACCAGCAGATTTCTAAGCAATAAGATTATTGGGTAATTCAGCAGTCCAACAAGTTTATGCAAGGGATTATAGGCCTTCCTCATCCACCGCATGCATGCCTTCTGAATAATTAAGTATAATTTCTATACAAAATAGCGTGAGTAAAGCTGACCTGTTTCAAGTACGTTGACTTTCCCGACATGGTGGGTCCTGTGATAGCCATCACAGTGATCATAAAAAGTATCATCAAGATGGTGATATATCTCTGCCATTACTCTCATGCTTATTGGACATCATGACGTCATGTCTTAGTCCGTTGTAGCGTACTAAATGCTTAAAATGCTATCACTAATATGACTCATGATAATCTCATGTATTGATAGTAATGATCTACATCACATATCTCTGGTACCAGCTACCTGTAATGATGTGAAAAGAGCAATGCTGGCTAAGGAAAGTGTCATTTGCCTGATAGACAACAACACCCGGCGGGTCATCACTTCCGAGGAAGCCGTCAGAAGAGAAGCGTCCGGTATTCAGTTTGGCCACCTGCGGCTTGTTATTGCACCCACCAGCATTGTAATCACGCTCCAAGACAGGATGCCGTCCCTGATGGGAGGGAAGATGGCCATAAATTGGACTTATGTTACTTTTGTATAAACATCGTCACGACAGATGATGGGGATGAAAGGCAAAATGAATTGCAATAAGCAGTTAACAAAGCCTGTTTAGCCTGTTGTATGCCTCTTCACCAGCAAGCCGCAGCGATCAAAAGATATCATCAAATATCAGACAAACCATATGATACATCATATAATGCACATGCAGCAGTACACTACGACCTATTTACTACCTCTAAAGGACACAACAGTACAGTAGGACTTGTGTTATTAAAACCTGAGGGGCACAGCATCAGCATAATAGGACCTAGTATTATTAGCATGATGTAATGCACTGCTGACCTGCAATATGGCAACCTTCCCATCCCTTGTCAGCTTTGGTCTACAATAAGGCAATGGGGCACTGCAAGAGGCCTCTGAGAATGCCACCATGACATCTGTCAAAGCCATGTTGTCCACCAGGCGTAACAGCAGGGACATGTGCTGGGACAGCTCACCTATGAGACTGTCTAGCACCTGTAGTAGTAGTGCAGACAGCAAGGAGGACACTGTCTAGCACCTGTAGTAGTAGTGCAGACAGCAAGGAGTGGGACAGCTCACCTATGAGATTGCCTAGCGCCTGTAGTAGTAGTGCAGACAGCAAGGAGTGGGACAGCTCACCTATGAGATTGTCTGGCACCTGTAGTAGTAGTGCAGACAGCAAGGAGGACACTGTCTAGCACCTATAGTAGTAGTGCAGACAGCAAGGAGTGGGACAGCTCACCTATGAGATTGTCTAGCACCTGTAGTAGTAGTGCAGACAGCAAGGAGGACACTGTCTAGCACCTGTAGTAGTAGTGCAGACAGCAAGGAGGACACTGTCTAGCACCTGTAGTAGTAGTGCAGACAGCAAGGAGGACACATGAGTATGTGAGCACACAAAGGCCCTATTATTACTATCACATATTACTGGTGTTGTGTACTGGCAGTCTCTGCCATTATTCTGGCCGTAGGGCTGCATTGTGTTAGCAGCAGTACTATTAAGCAACTGCGCAGTAGACAGTACTAACAGAGTACTAGAGAGATCTTAACACCTATAATCTCATCATCTGACCAAGTACGACAATAACCTGTTCAGCAAGTGCCAAGCAGCTTCGCTCGGCATCTTTCAGCCGCATGTTAAGAGCGCTCAGCTCGTTGGTTGTGCACCAAGAAACCCCCTTGCCTCCTCGTCTTTCAAGCACTGTGAAGCAGCTGAAAATAGGAGGAGGAATTAAAGTAAAATAAGAGAGGATTATTCGTGGAATTACAAGAAAGACAGATATAAAGAATTGTAAAAAAGGAGACAGGACTGTAAGTAGGACTGTAAGTAGCATTAGCAGAATTCTATGTCTACAGATAATAAGGTAAATAAGGAGACAGCAAGACAACCAGCAATGATACAGTGAACAAGGGGAGTATTATCATGATTGGACAATATTGCCCCACATACCCCACACGTCCCGCCTTAACTACCTTAACAGGAGTCACCAGTAGTCATGGTCATTCAAATCTCCTTCATTAATCGTGCTTGTATTGATAGTAGTACTCACATCACTATCAAACACACCTGGGTAGACTGCACTCAGTCCTACTGCTTCCTGCAGCCAGGTCAGTATTATTGCTCCTCGAGACAATAAGGTAAAACCCACGCTTGGTGCTGTATGAAACCTAAGCAGAATGAACAGCAGCAGTGCACATTCTACCATATAATTGTAGCGTTAGTAAGCGTTATGACGAAAATTAACAATTGTCAACAGTTGAGTAGCTTACCATAAAAACACGTTCATCTGCATCAAACAATAACATGTACTAACAAGCTGCTGTTCCCGTGCTTACAGGTGATGCAAGCAGTCAAACCCCTAATTATACCGCAGCATGTCTGACTAACACGTACAAGAGATGGGGAGTAGCAGCAACAATAGTAGCGAGCGATAGCTGGCCCAAGTCTAATGAATCCACTTGTACATAGATATGGTTGTTCATAAAATAGGCTGCTGACCTGCTCGCTGTAAGCGTCAAAGACACAGGTCATCTGGCAGTTTCTACCTGCTTGACATGCAGGTTTATTGAGGTGATTTACCTCGGAGTGTAATGGCCACACAGCTCATCATCAGGATGTTAATGCACTTTGAAAGGTTTATGACTCACCATGACATTCAGGTCTGAGACGAACCTCAGTGTGTAGTGGCCACACAGCTCAGCATCAGGATGTTAATGCAGTTTGAAAGGTTTACAACTCACCTTGACATTCAGGTTTGAGACGAATCTCTGTGTGTAATGGTCACACAGCTCATGGATATGCTCTGTGGTCCGGCAGAATGACTCTCTAGCCAGGGCAAGCAAGGGATCTGCCCCGGGATGAACAGCAAAGCATTGCTGGATGCGGTTCATAAAAGGGGACTTGGAAACATGAGCATCAGAATCAAGAACCTGGATACATGATGATTATGACGCGTTATGAGGGTAGGAAAAGATTGCAACCGCATAATCTAAGTATGTGTCATCTGCTGTTACAAGGCAGATAGTGCGCTATGACTCATTAATGTGAGTCTAGAGAGTTCACGCTGCCGTAATAAATACAACTTTTAAAGAAGTGGAACGTAGTAAGTATATTCAGAACAACAGTAGTTAATAGCAGGGGATGATGATGTGTGGCCCTGCTAGATGAAGACTGCCATACCTCTTCAATTCTTTTGCACATGCTGGAAAAGCCAGATATCTCGCATGTTGCCTTCACAGCCTATAAAGACAGTGGCAAGCTGATAAGATTGTTTAGTCCAACACTCCATGCAGTTTATAACCTGGAAGGGCTCGATAACAACACGTCTTCAATCTGATTAAAAATATCATTTTGTTACAAAAACAATAAAGCATTGTTACGGACAAATGCTGGAAACAACCCTCATTCATCCTTTTCATTAACATATCACCTTCAGGAGGGGGCTTTGAGCCTGATGCAAAATCTGGGAAAAGGCTGGAAGCATGTTCAGCACATTCCTCAAGAGGATGACAGCAGAAACAGCAGAAGCAATGCGTTGACCTGACAATGAAGATTACAGCAGGTACACCAGGGCGGCGGGAATGTTATAATTAGCACAGCAGGTCATTTAAGGAAGACTGGTGTGTCTGGGAACTTGAAGCAAGCCTCAAGCACGACAAACATCAGAGGTATCCCAGCAGCCCATGAGCACAACATGACGAATCATCTCCTTCTGCTACTCCTATTGTCCAATCATGTAATTATCTAGAAAGTCTAAAGCCTAAGGCCTTATCATATTTCAGGCTCTGCTACTTATCATACTTCAGACTCTGCTACTTATCATCATTCATCTACATAAGATCTAGACCTGCATGACATCATGCTGACGTGTCATGAAAGAGAACCTGTTGATTGCATGCTGCTGATGCAGCATCGCATCACCATCATTATTTTGTAAGATCAAATGAGAGCCAATGCGAGTGAGAGTCCCAGCAAGATCCTATAATCAGACTGTGAATCCATTACTGACATCGCATTGCATGCGACACAGGCAGTGCATGATAACTACCACAATCTGTCATAACGATGAAGACAATAAGGGAATCATACCAACACAAGCAGTGCATGATAACTACCACAATATCATGTCACGAGGAAGACGATAAGGGGATCATGCCCAAACAAGAAGTGCATGATAACTACCACAATATCATGTCATGATGAAGACGATAAGGGGATCATGCCCAAACAATAGGTGCATGATAACTACCATAAACCCTAAACCCTAAACCCACAATCTGTAATGATTTAGACAAGGGGATCATGCTCACCGCGACTATTATTTAAAATACAAGAGAATCGTGACAGCTGCCTCTATTAGTCCATGCACTGCAAGGACAACTAAGGAGTCACCTGGATCAGTGCGATTGCTCTTAGGTTGTCTCAATACAAGGCTGCAGCACATTCTGTCAAGGTCCTTGGGCAACTTGGTCAGAGCCTAGTGTACAAGAAGCACTGCTACATCATCATGTGAGCAGGCAACACAACATTGCTGCATCATCATGTGAGCATGCAACACAACATTGCTACATCATCATGTGAGCATGCAACACAACATTGCTACATCATCATGTGAGCATGCAACACAACATTGCTGC
>BEGY01000050.1:372100-388657 GCA_002335675.1 Chlamydomonas eustigma | reverse complement strand
AGAACAGTCAGACCACTCAATAGAAAGGGGCCTGCTGCTGGAACAGTCAGACCACTCAATAGAAAGGGGCCTGCTGTTAGAACAGTAAGACCACTCAATAGAAAGGGGCCTGCTGTTAGAACAGTCAGACCACTCAATAGAAAGGGGCCTGCTGTTAGAACAGTCAGACCACTCAATAGAAAGGGGCCTGCTGTTAGAACAGTAAGACCACTCAATAGAAAGGGGCCTGCTGCTGGAACAGTAAGACCACTCAATAGAAAGGGGCCTGCTGTTAGAACAGTCAGACCACTCAATAGAAAGGGGCCAGCTGTTAGAACAGTCAGACCACTCAATAGAAAGGGGCCTGCTGTTGGAACAGTCAGACCACTCAATAGAAAGGGAGATGGATACTAGGATTGCACACAGTGACTGAGCAGGGGCATGGCTGATCAGGGGCATTGAACCTGTCTATAATGTTTCAATCCGTGGACCCAGTCATATTTACAACTTACATTGTGAATACAGAGCTATGAGCCAGAAGAAATTATGGTCTTTCTTAAGAACTCAAGTACCTCACAGGACAAAAGATAATTTCTGCCATCTTGCCCTGTTCCACAGGTTCACTGTTGGTAAGCAATACGCGCTAGCGACGGAACTTACCTGCAATCAGTATCACTGCCACCTTTCCTGTTGCGAGCAGCTTGAAGCCAGCCATGCACCAATTGTTGAGATCATCTGGCTCAGCCGCCACAGTATCAAGCCACACTGCGTCCTCAGCATGTGAAACCTGAGACACAAGAGGCATCAGCATGTGAAACTTGAGACACGAGAGGCATCAGCACAGAAAGACAAATCCAACAATCTGCACTTTTTGGGGGCACAAAGCAGACTTGGTGAAAAGTGGTGAAATATCTAGTGAGCTGAGGCTCAGGGAAGATTCTTCTCTACATAAATTTGGCCAGGCTGCAAGGCTAAGAACTGTCACTGACCTTCGTTTCCTCCAGGCTTGGGTATTGAGGGACCTCAACATCAGTGGGGCAGACTGGCGGCACGGATCCCAGTGACATCTCCCTCAGCTTAACATACTGTAAATACTGCCGAACCTCCTCCCTGAATGTCTCCACCTATGACATCAATACAGGTCAGGCACCCTGATTACACAAAACTGAATCTCACACAGAAACTGACCTGACACGAAAACTGCTCTTCTTTTCCTAAACCATTTAATTGACGTTAAACAGCTACCTGTTCCTGTACAGCCTCCAGCTTCTGGATGTGCAACTTCTCAGCATCTTCCTGATTGGTCCCAGGTAGTTCAGTCAAAGCCTTCCCAACGGATTTGATCAAATTATTCACACCATCCAGCTTCTCAGAAAGCGCTGTGAGGGTGGCACTGCGCTTCTCAACCTTCATGCTAAACACAGACTCCTTCATCTGCAGAGCACAGACAACAGACTTTGGTCCAGACTCAGCAACTAGCAAAGACATTGTCTGAATTATAAGCATTTCCTTCTTATGCTTAGTATAAGCATGGCAAGCCTAGCACAGCCTACCTCTAGAAGTCGAAAATATTGCTCGCATCTTTAGTGACAACTTAAACAGATATGATCCTCTTAACTTACACAGATTTCAACGTTATAAGACAACCTGGTTGATGGTTCAAAAAGCACTCACAGAAGACATATCTTTCAGCACTGCAGGTCTCACGGCAGTGTCCAGTGAGATGAGCTCCTGCCCAAAAGAAGGGATGAAATGTGATCATCATTGCAAAATATCATGTATTGCTGCAGAATTGAAAAGCATGAACTGGGAACTTGAGCAGAGTTAAGTTAATAAATGATGGCCTACATTACGTTCCAGCATTACACAAGGGACGGAAAAGCATCTTCCATGTCATCCAGACTCCCTGCTTCCAAAAACAATGCAATGTGCCTGTGAGCTTGGCATCACCCCATACCTGCAGCTTGCGGTACATGTTGACTGCTGCCTCCCTAACTTCCAGCAGCAGCACTCTCCGCTCCTCCTCCTGAGTACTAGCAAGCTGAGCATCCACTGCAGCACCTATGGGACCCAACTGACCCACCAGCTCCTGATCACAGAAGTGTGAGAGAAAGTACAGAAGTGTGAATGAATGTGGAAGAAATGACAGGACCCACGAGACAACAACTCTGTTTATCAATCAAGAAATGAAGACATGATCACATCCAAATATGTAGATGTAAGCAAGGGAATTTGGTATGTCCTGACCTCACAGTACCTGTGGACAAGTGCCTGGTTCATTCCATCAGCTCACCTTCAGCAAAGTGATACCCTTATTCCACACCATGCCATCCATACTTGTCTGCAAACCCTCCACAGTGTCCTTCAGCGCCCCAAGGCGCTTGTAGGCAGGCCCAGGCAGCTCAACCAGCACCAAACCATCACCTAGCAGCTCAGAGGTCAGTCCTAGAGTCTGTTCAACCTTGTCAATATCCATCCTTCTCTCAGCCTGGTCAGAGCCAGCAGCCTCCTTTACCTCTTGGCCCTCCTTCTCTTGCCCAGGTCCATCCTCAGCACTCAACTCCTCTCCACTAGGGGTGCTTCCCTTCAATTGATTCAAGTATGGCACAAGGCGAAGCAACAAGCCAGTTACTCCAGGTCCTAACTCAAGGCCGGTTGAGACATCACCAGCCAACTGAATCTGGTTGGCTAGAGACAGGGCAGCATTTACAGAGCTTGAGGTTGCTGTTGGGAGAGAGGAGATGTCTGTGTCAGTGAGCTGGGACAGGGCTTTGGAGATAGCCAAGGGCGATGTGCTCTGAGTGCATTAATAAAAGAGCCAATGAGCGGTTGAAAAGCATTCAAGTACACAGCGTTCAGCACTGGGATTGACAAAGTGCTTTCTACCTTGAAGTCCTCAACATCATGATATTTGTTTCCATTATTTGCAGGCCAATGCGTCTTAGTGATTGCATCCAACATAAATATACAAATATTGGAGAGACAGAAGCTCTAGGGGAAGACCTGTCATGTCAGGAAGAATAAAAAACATTCCGTGGTGATCATCATCATGATTAAACAGTCTATCGTTCACCTTGTTCAGGGTAGCCTTCAGGGTATGCTGTGTCACCACTAGTCTTACAGAGGCAGGCTGCTCTGCAAGGTTAGCACTTCGAGACTCTAGCCCTGAGATCAGGGCAGCTGCTCGGGCTGCTGCAGCATCTGCTGATAACTTGGACAAGGATGCCTAAAAACAGCAATTGGAGACATGTAGAGGGTTCATATTACATTCTATGGAAGTGAAACCCAAAACCATAAACCCTAAACTTGGACGAGGATGCATAACAACAGCAATTCAGAGGTACAAATGGAGCATGTTTATATTGCATTCTTTGTGAGTGAAAGTAAAAATGTGAAGAGGCACCAAAATGACTACACAGCAGGCAATGACAAGGCATCAGGACAACACGGAGAATTCTGTACCATAGCTATGACTAGGTCCTGCTTAGTAAGAGAAAAAACTTGAAAGACATGCACAGCAAGACAGCTCAGACTGAACAGTGGTGGATCACCTCTTTGTTTGCAGCACACAGTGAACGAGCTTGGTCCAACATGGTGCTGCGTAGGTCCTCTGAATCTAGCTAAGAGGAAAAGTAAACATGCACAGAAGCAAGTTACAGCAAAAGAAAGTCTACACAACACATTACAAGCCAGAACAGTGTTTCTGGCATGAATTAGACGATGCCAATTATCAAATACTGAGTTACACCAGCAAATCCTTTACCTATACCCTACTTCTTACCAAATCTTCGTCCACGCTGGCCCCAGAGGCTTTGAGGGCTTTCCGGAAAACAGCTGCCACTAAATCTGATACTACTTGCTGATCACTCCTACTAGCCAGCTCTGCCTCTGATGGCTTCTTCAGCAGTAGCGGCTCTGCTGCATTACACAGCACAGCCTTCAGCTCAGTAGCTGAGGCATTGATATGAGTGTCACTGCTCTCCTTGCTACTGGATAGTGAGGCTAGGAGACGGTGTGCTATATCAGATGGAGACTCTGAAGGTGCAGGAGTAGCAGTGACATCAGCATCAGAGACTTCAGCATCTGCTGCCTCCTTCGCCTTCTGAGGAGTGGGTTGATCTGAAATATTAGAAATCACATCGAGATTGTCAGAAATTTGACTCTGTTGCTATCCTGTCCCAGATATATCTAACATGCATTTATGTTTATACCACCCTGCAAGATATCAGTCCTAATGCTCTGTATTGCGCAGACATCTGAATGTATGAAAGACATTCATCTGAAATATTTCAGCCATCCAAAAAGCTCTCACTTGGACTGCTGTTGAGTGATAAAGTTGCAAACAACTTCGGGAGAAGTTTCACAGCAGCAGCTAACACCTCCTTTTCTCCACACAGCCCTTCAGATGACCCTACCAGCTCCTCAAGTAGCACAAGCACCCCTGTAAGCTGGCGGAGGACCTTATTAGATGTAGCTACTGGGCGAGAAGCAGATGCAGGTGTTGGAGCCCACACTGAAGCAGCCGACGCACTGCGAACAAGATCATTCACGAACGCCATGCGGGCTGACTCCTCAATGGCTGGCATGCGTGTTTTACGAAGATCTTCAGCTGCGCCATCAGCCTCAGCCTGCATAAAAACAGTTGGCTTCTGTTGCTTAGACCCCACCAATCAGCTAGTACCATATCTCAATAAGGACATGTATACACACTATAAACCTTGACATGCTGAATATCTATGGCAGGCATATTCTGGGAACAAAGCCCTGAACCATCATGAACAGATATGAGATTTCAGCACTAGGCGATCCTTAAGACCTCCTCTGAAGGAGCCTACCTGTAGGGCTGCTTCTGCTTCCTCATACTGGGTTCTAAGGGCTGCATCCTCAGGCTCCAGTTGAATGGCCTCTACCATCTCTTTCAGCTCTCCTAGGCGTAGAGAACACTTCCGGGCATCTAGTCCCAAGTCTTCACACAGCATCTTCAGCAGCTGCAGACGCCAACATAATGCAATTCTCTCTTTTAAGACATGAGAATCATCCTCGTAGAGACCACAGCATAGCAAGAACTGCCCCCACTGTCTCATCAAGAATCACACATAACACCTCTAACAGAGAGCATCATTACCTGCAACTTCCTAACTGCATGCACAATGTTTGACAGTGGTTGTATTGCATCCTTGGCCTCCATCAGATGAGCTGCCCTCCTTGCATCCAGAAATGAGGTGATAGCCTGCTCTGTTGGGCTGTACAAGTCTTGGAGGGACTTGAGCTCCTTGATGGGGTCTTCCATTGCAAGAGGCTCATTGGCAAGCATGGGAAGGGGCTCTGTGAGCTGGGAGCATGAATGGATGTTGAAGTGAGAGATGAACATGGAGATATCAAAAGGCCTAGTCAGGTGGATGCTGGTCATGACAATCAGAAACAAGAAACAAAATAAAGGTCGGCATACCTGAAAATACATGGACTGGGATTAGCGTGCATGCTCATCAGCACAGTATGGAAGGTATACACATTATGAGGTCATTAATTATTTTATTTTATTGACTGTCTCAGTTGTATTGAGGATCAGACTAACAGATTAACCACTTCATACTAAATGCTACCTACCTGCCACAGCCAAGCCTCTGATCTGTCTGCTCCCTGCTTGCGGATCATTTCTGTCCAATCAAAGGAGAGGTGGTCCAAAGCACCCACTAAACGGCCTTTCTCGCGGATGCTGAGGGACTTCCAAGGGACTGAGACCTTGCGACGCTGTACATCCTGTTGGATAAAAACGCATTGTAAGAGGCGCATGTCCCACAAAATAAAAGGATCAACCAACCTGCAGAGATTGAGACTTGCAAATATGCATGAAAGGGCAGTGTGCACTCTTATTTACTCCCAACTGCTGAGGCTATCCTGTTTATGTAGGATGAGGTCAATCCAGAATTATATGCATGCATCCTTCATGAAAGTAAATAAACACGTAATGCAAGACTGTGCATTGCACAAGCTAGTTGTACTACTTAGGCTGTTCCCATGAGCAACGGCAAGGCAGGAACAATCACATGTAGGTATGTTGGACAGGAAACAATTAAGAATCAGAAAACAGCTCAGAAGGAACAATCACATGTAGGCATGTTGGACAGGAATCAAATAAGAATCAGGCAACAGCTCAGAAGGAACAATCACATGTAGGTATGTTGGACAGGAATCAATTAAGAATCAGGCTGCTTCACTTGAGCAGCAATAGAGACATACCTGCATAGCCATGCATACCTTGTAAACTTGACCAGACCAAACAGCCAATCTGTTCAGATCCTCAATGAACTGGATGCGCAATGGACCAACGGGAAGCTTCTTGAAATCCTCAAAAATATGTGCATGGCCGCTGCGCACTGCTGCAGCCCCATAATCCTCTTTTCGCCCAATGTCAGCATCACTCTTAGCATCAGAAACAGCTGCTTCCAATGCATTGAAAAGCAGTCTGTCATCTAGCCTGACTTCGTTCTTGACACGGAACCTGTACCATTGCACGATGATCTGCCAAGAGGTGTAACCAAATGCAGCAATGCCTCCAACATCAGTAAGAAGGACCATTTAATGAAGTTTTTGTCGATATATACAGATAACCGATAAGTATGACGATTCAACAAACAGATAGAGGATGCAATAGCAGTTCTGTAAAATGAATATTCAATCCGCTATGATAATTAGAACGTGCTGAAGCCTTGATAAGCGAGATAAGAAAGTTCATCAATCACTGAGGCATCCTGATCATGATTGGATGCAGTCAGGAGAACGTAAGAACACGCCTAATTTTTAAATGGTTGTTGTAGAGCAAAGCTCTTAGGGACGGCGGCAGTACCGAAAATGTGTTCATACTTCATACAGATCTTCAGAATGTGGTCCTTGAACAAGCCATCAGCACGTCGATATTGCCCGATACAAGCACTAATATATTGTAAGCGCTTTAATCTAGAACAATTACTGACTTTGTGTATCTGATGATGAACCCTCTCAAATAGTGCTTCATCTCCTCTTGAACGGATCTAACTCTAAAAAGTTCAAGGCCAACTCTGATATTTAAAAGCCAATCATGCTCCTAAAATCTTGTAGAGAATGAATTTTCGTGGCTTGTGTTCTGCTTAGTTACTCATCTTCAGGTTCTCATCTGATCCTTGCTGACATCTTTGGTTTTGGTGACAAACATTGTTCTCAGGTTTGCAACAATACACCTCAAAGGGTGATTAAGGGCAGGACAAAAATTGATAAAATTGAAGAACCGGGCATTAAGGCATGCTTCAATATCTTATTTGTAGACATAGAGCTCTGCTTATCTATTGCTTCTATTAGGCAACTTGGATCCCATCATCAGGAATACGAAATAAACAGCTCACCTTCTGCTTCAATTTAACGGCATACCACTAATGCCACTGCTCAAGTCCTACCGCTCTGATGATGTTGAATTCAGAGGGAATTGCAGCACTTTCGCAATGCTATCAAGAACTAGCTTGCAGTGGAGCTGCTTGTTAGATAGGTTCCTATGGCTCGGACCTCTCCCGTCTGCATACTACTCTGCAGCAGCAACAGCCGGTGATGGACATCCTGCTGTAGAGAGCAGCAGGAGAGCCTTGACGCAGCAGTTGATTGTATATAGTTACCTCTAACAGTATGTCGTCATGAATAGGAGCAGCAACAGACAGTAGCTGTGAGAGCATCAGATTATCTCTCCTCGCCTCAGCTTATACTGCTTTCTGAATATGAAACAGGATGAATGAGCAGGGAAGTAGACGCTGCTGAGGCGGTGTTGGGGGGAAGATAATATCCTCCATACCCATGAACAAAGTCTAAGTTGTCAGGGGTAGAGCCCAACACCACTAGTAGTGCTGCAAGATAATCCTGATGGGCAATAAAATGTGGTAGGATTTTTTCGTTGTGTGTCATCCTGAAGCTTATGGTCAATATGAGGAGATTGTACAGTTAGTACAACATGTAAAGGGAGTATGCCAATCCCTCACTGTTGTACTGTTGCTCTTTTAAGCTTTGCTGAGACGTAGATTTATCAATGTCTCTGATCCTGCCCGGAAGCTGAAAATCATGCAGGTTTTTAATAAGACAGTCTTGTAGTGTCACGTTGTAACCCTGCACCGGTGTAATGCTGCACTAGAATAAGTTCTTGCGACCATGCACTGTAATTACCCTAATCACCTTAACAGTCCTAATGACAGATTACAATAAAGCAGAACTGATCTTGAAGACGCAATTGGACTCTGTTCTTTACATGCTTCATTTTGGTTGTACTATCCTGCATGTGAATTAAAGTACATTACAGAAATCCTGAACCCCTGGGTATACAAATGCAAGAAAAACATGGTTTAACAAAGATGATAAACGACAATGCAATGGCAAAACAGAAAATGAGGATATGAGTACATCAGCAATCTATCATAGCTGCAACAAGCCAGTAGGGTCAAGAATGACATACTAGTTGTGAATAATAAAACACAATGACAAGGCGGTACATGACAGCATCATCCCCTCTCCTCATCCTTCATAGTAAGTTAGTTGCCATGGTTTCCAGGGTCCTGCCTGGCTGGGTAGTGAACCACGACCACCTGACAGCAAACTACTGTTCAAACAACCCTAAGGGCTCCTAGCCCGACCTCCAGTCTTAACACCACCAACTGATGAGGTAGGAGCTTCTACCTGAAGGGCCTCCTCCTCCTCATAACTCCCCATTCCAGACGACAAAACATCCCGCCCTGCTGCTCCCATCATTTTGACAGTAGATGCTGGTGGACTTAATAAGCTACTATTATTAAGAGTGACACTGCTGTTAGAACCAACACTACCTAATCCTCCTAGAAGTGGGACCCGCTCAGAGTGTGACAGCTGCACACCACCACCCTCTTCGCCTGCACTGCTGTAAACACCACCACAGTACCCCTCTATCTCCTCACCCCTGCTGCTGTCAAGCCCACAAGAGCCGGCCTCTGCTCTCCGCCGCTCCGCCGCCTCTGCCTTAGCTATGGCCACCTTGATGACCCTGCCCAGGTATACCACTGCAAACACACCCAGCAACACCGAACCCGCTGTGAGCAGTATGTTGAACCAGCTTGTACTGCTGTTAGCTGCAGATGTGGAGGATGAGTCATCACTGCTGTCGCCATCAGAGCTTCCACCTCCACTTCCAGTCATGGTGACAATGATGTCCTTAGAAGCGCTGCCAAGGTATATATATAGCAGCACCCAAGGCACCTCCAGGCACCATAAAGAAAGGAGGATTCAAATGTTGTGGACAGTGTGACAACATGATGAGGACGCAAAAACTACCTTCATGTCTGGAATATGAAATCATGATCTAGCACAATAACCTTGCGAGCTATTTGTTAGACATTTCTACTTGCAAAGGGTTTGCATCATAAGTATCCGGAGGGGAATTAAAGCTGAGTCATAAGACAGCAGAGACTAGATCAAGCAAGAGTTTAGAATACATGGTAGCTCACCATGGCAACAGCCGTTGCTGATGCAAACATGTCAAATGTGACGGGTGTCAGCGCCATGGCATAGTTCATTAGAGAGTCTGGGAGCACTGGTGACAGCCTCAACATCAGCAGCAGCCTGAGAAACATGAGTATTAAGACAAACGGAGTGAATAGGTGCAGGATCAAGCAGAGGCTGAACCCTGATGATACTGGATTAGTTTTAAAATGTAATGTCAACTCCAGGACTAGTGGAAACAGAAGCATGCAGAAGCTGCAGACACTTCACTTCACTTCTCTCTTTAATAGGTAGATGAGTAAGGGATCAGGTCATGAATGTAACAGAAATATAACAGAGAGAAATGACTGGCTGCAAAGACATGGAGCGACAGCAGCAATTCATTGTAACTCACTTCCACCCTTCGGCAACAATAGCACCCTGGATGGCGGGGAAGGATGGAACGTTGGCAGTAATGTACGTGGAGAGCTTGTCTCTGAAAAAATATCGCCCAACGGAGAAGGCTATCAAGTTTGCCGCAAGGGAGGAAGTCCCGGAGATCGCAAATCCTAAAAAAATACCCCACACTGCACCCGCTAGTAGCTGAAAGGGTGCACTAGGTAAGAAGAACAAAGGCGCGGCAAGGTTGAGAAGAATGAAAACAGGGACTGTCCTTCCAGGATGATTCTTCGCTCCGTCCAGAAAAGATTGAATTAAGGCAGGATTTGTTAATAAGCTTTTCAGGGTGATAATTAGGCCTATGAGACATACAGCTACTAGTCCTAATTTCACGTACGACCAATAGTTCCGAGGCCGCTTTGCTGCATCGGACAGGTTTTTCAACTTATTCATCGTGCATCCCTTTGCCACCACATGAGCCATAGTCTTATTGCTTCAAACAGAATTAACACATCAAAGCTCCGGAGCCAAATCCTACAGATCTGGACAGCATGGACACCTTGTCTCTCTCTGGCGCACATTGATGACACAGACCACTACTCTTTCCAAATCTAGTTTTGTACACACAAAGTGCTTCTGCGAAGAAAACGTGTACAAGCTAGTTCATGAGCTCTGCTGTGACGGTGGACTCAGTGATTCTCATTGGCAGGAATAATATAAAACAATGCTGGGTAGTCTTTATCTCTAATGAAAACAAGCAGGTTAGCCTGGAGGGAGATGACTATTCAGAATTCTAGTTCAGGATAACTAAAGACTTCAGCTTTAGGTTCCACTTTGGTTCCAAGCTTCTGGGGATCCTGAACAAGATGGTCTTGTGGTCTGGGATTATCATGTCATCATGATACAGGACCTGTCAGGTACTATATGTGTATATGTGTAGCAAAGAGCTACTGTCACTGTAGCTTTCACTGGAAGCGAAGTGTCAATATGTTCTTCAGTGTCTAATATGAACCATATGACCCCCTGTATTCAAATAATATACACTAAGAGACGTGTCAAACCATGTATGCTAAATGGACATCATATCGGAAGATTTTAAAGGAGAAGGAACATTTCAAGACAGCTCATCTGAAGCCTTGGTTTGGGATTTAGACTCAACTTTGACATTCCCGACCCCTTTTGGGCAGTACGCTGAAAAGGTATGACTACTTATGGACAGATTTATAAAGATGGATTCTTTATTCAAATTTTAAAAAATTGTATACGCACACAAACTCAATCCAGGATTTCAAGTGATGAATGGTAAAACGATATAACTCCAGATCTTCTTTGTGCGATGACCGTCTTGCTTCAGGCCTTGAAAGCAGGGGAGGAAATAAATGCTGCTTTCACAAAGTAAGCAGTACATTCATTACTGATGCTACCTCCCTACTCTTTCATTACTGCTGCCACCTCCCTAATCTGCACTGTTCAGCTACATTCTTTGTGATTGCTGTGGCACTATGAAAACCTGCGCTCATCTGATGATAATGTATTTCCTTTGAATTCTGAATTGACAGAACCAGTAGTTGTACCTTGATTTTCATGGATCCATACAAAATATATCCGTGCCTAGCCCAGTATTGAACATAGCCTTGGTAGGCAGTGCTGGACAGCATGCCCCTGAACATGTTCTCTACTTGTTGCAGGCTGTATCGGGTCATATCAGGTGCTGTGTACCTTGATTCATTTGCCTCAGATCGTGGGCATATGAGAAACTCTTCTGGAGAATGGATGTCTCCGCCACCCTCCTACCCACCGATAGTAGCTAAAGATGGATGTGTGAATAACATTCACAGGTGTGAACAAATGAGTGAAGCTGGTAAACATGCAGCTGTTGTCTATGCATAATGTGGAATCAAATTTTAGTACATTTAATACATGGTTTTCTCTAGCTGTGCAGAGATCTGGGATTAAATGGATAAAGGTCCCTAGGAGTCACTCTTACACTATTATGACAGCGGTTATTTCCCCATTAGTACCTTTACTTATTGTGGTTAAAAATGGTTGTATGAATGTCTCTTCATTTCTGAACCTGCTTTGATCATGGGTAGAACCAAAATAGGGGTGATGTTTTCCACAGGTTTTGGGACATGTCTGACAGAGCTGACCGGGCAGACTGTAATGACAATTTCGGCAGAGTTCTTTCAGAAAAAGAGTTACTGCAGAAGTTTGGGTCTGCATTGGGGCCCTAAGTTCTCTTAGCTTAAAAGATATTTCATTTCTGGAGACCTGATACAAACCTTACTAGTATGTGCTCAATGAGACCTGTTTCTTGTCTTCTAAAGAGTACTACAAGGAGGATGACATAAGCTGCTGATAATTTCTGAGCTCTTTCGAAGTATCAGTTATTGTGCTTCAATTTTGAACATATCTTTCCTAAGTTCAACTTTTTCTTATCTAGATCTAAAACATGATTGTGATCTCCGTAACATAGTTTTTATTGGACAAGCTACTCGTTGCACTGATTACATGATGCAGCCCTGAATCCCGATGGACATTTTCTATTATGTCGTGTTTGGGATTTTGTCGATCCTTGTTGGTGGACTTTTGCTCACCCAAAACAAAGAGGGCAGCATTGTCCCAGCTTCAGGCGCCAATGTGCAGCAATTCTTAAAGCTAAGGGATAATTATGTCTTTGTGTACGCTCTCATGATGGGTGAGCGGTATCATAAACACATCAGAGTCTCAGAGTTCAAAGCTTCTGACAATGCTCAAATTGATCGTTATTGCAGCGGGTGACTGGCTGCAAGGGCCTTACGTGTATGCACTCTATCAATACTACGGGTATGGCGTAAAGGAGATCGGACAGCTCTTCATTGCTGGATTTGGATCCTCAATGATCGTTGGGACCGTCGTTGGAGCTCTAGGCGACAAATAGTAAGTCCCTGTAAAACTTTTGAATTTTCTAATATATCACAATTGTGGCTACAGTTAAAAATGTTAATGAGGATCCTCTTCACACGTCCTTGAAAAGCCACCTACTCCTGAGTGATCGTGAACACTCAGCAAGGCTGCCTTCAACTTATTTGCTACTCTGCATGTGTTCATGTCCAGTGGACGCAAGAAAGCTGCCCTGCTGTACGTCATCCTCTACTCTATCAGCTGTTATACCAAGCACTACCTTGATTTCCGTGTGCTCATGATTGGGAGATTCCTTGGCGGCATCGCAACCTCCTTGCTCTTCTCAGCATTTGAATCCTGGATCGTGGCTGAGCATTTCTCAAAAGGCCTGGAGGAACGCTGGTTAGGCGAGACCTTCTCAAAGGTACTCAACAATTAAGGAGAGCCCCTGACAGTAGGAGGTTCCCTATCTGGTTTTTGAGATGTTTTTCTGCAAGCATTTGCAGAGTTACTTGTGATGCAGGCCACATACAACAAGCAAGCATATACAGAGTTACTGGTCATGAAGGCCACAGGCACAGAGTCATAAAAGCATCCAAATGTCAGGCAGCATCTGAGTTCATAATGTGACCCCTCTGTCCCATTCCCCTACCTACAGGCTGTGTTTGTGGGCAACGGGTTGGTCGCCATCCTTGCAGGTTTGGTAGCCAACTACCTAGTTGACAACTTGCGATTAGGGCCAGTTGCACCGTTTGATGCATCTGCTTTTGTGTTGATTACAGGAGGGGCTGTCATCCTTTTCACATGGGGTGAGAGGAAGTACAGCTTTCATATAAGTGATATAGAATCACTCCTGCAGGTCAAGTTCATCTACCGTATGGAAAGGCCTTTAGGCTGATACATGTTCTTTTTCTTTAAGAACAAGGCCTGTCTGTGGGTACAGTGTTTTGGTGTTCTTTCTACATACTTTTCACTAGTGTAGTCATGTGAGGTTTTATCTTAATTTCAAAGTGTTTTTATTGATTCTTGTGAAGGGGAGAACTATGGAGATCCAAAGAATCAAAACTCCTTGTCTCAGCAATTCAAAATGGCAACTGCAGCCATCATGGGAGGTATGTAGCTGAAAGATGGAAGACTTTAAAAACCCCTCCTGGAGGGAATTGTAACCTCATTACGCAGGAGTCCTACATTCTACCTTTTCCGTGTGCCTCATCCCATGTGCAGACCAGAGGATCGCTATGCTAGGTGCAATGCAGTCTCTGTTTGAGGCTTCTATGTATTCCTTTGTGTTCTTGTGGACGCCTGCACTGAGCCCAAAAGGAGAGATCATCCCGCATGGCATGATATTTGCATGCTTCATGGCAGCAAGCATGGTAAGATGCATCCTTCATTGCATTATCTGTACATGCTTGTTCAAAGCAACCTTCTAACGTGTTCATTCAATTGTCATTGGCCTGTAATTCCAGCTTAGCTCATGGGACCAAACTTAAGCTACCATCCATTGACATGTCCAAGGATAGCGGCTTCAAGCCAGAGTGTTGACATGTATGTTCTGTTTCTGTTTTTGGACTAACTGGAAGAGTCAACTTGGTTGTGAAGTATCTTGCTCTGATTGTTCGATGTGTTATGTACGATTGAGACTAGCTGAGCCTCGACAAGGAATAAGTTAGATTTTTTGAAGGTGTGGAACTGTCTTCTGCTTCTGAAACCAGGGACCAATTTTGAGTATTTTCTGCTCTCTCCCAGGTTGGAAGTATTTTCTGCTCTCTCCCAGGTTGGAAGTGCGCTGAGTGCAATCCTCATGAAACGGTCAAAGCCTGAGATGTTCATGAAATACGTGTTTGGGGCTGCTGGTGTCGCTCTTGCTGTGCCTTGCTTGTTCCACTTGGGTGCAGTCAGTAAGTCATGATGATCATACTTGATAGGAAGACTGGATGAGTGCTGCCAGTAAGTCATCATGTTCACACTTGATAGGAAGACTGAATGAGTGCTGCCAGTAAGTCATCATGTTGATGCATATTTATAAGACTTTTGTGCTAGATGTGGGTTATTATGTTCATAGCAAGATATGTGTTGCAAGAGAGTCATTATGTTCTCAATTTATAGCAATGCCGCTGAGAGTTAAGCTTGCAATAGTTTTAAGAGATACTTAATAAATGTTAACAAGATTGTGTTGGTCTTTTGTGCATGCTTTGTGTTCTTTTTCATCCGGGACATCTTTCACTGTTTTAGCTGTATGCATGTAGATCATCAAACTTATCATCTGTTACCAAAATTGCCAAGAGTAATCCAAAAAAAAATATTCATTGTGGATTACTCTTCCCAGTTGGCAAGGGGGCCGATGGCGATGCGTCACACACCTCCCAGCCAGCAACAGGCATCAGCACTCAAGGGCAGATCCAGCTGATGGCTTTCCTTGTCTTTGAGGTCTGATCACCTCGAGGTCTTAGTCAAACCTCAAAGTTGTGACTGTTTCATGCCTGATATCTTTATACCTGATTTTTTGGGGCAAATTCAAACTTTTTTGTGAATATTATATGTGTGTCCATCGACCTCCATTCCTGTTATTGTTACTCCCTCTAGCTTTGCATATTGCTGATACCACCCATAAAAATATTCAACCTTCTTATATTGTTGTCTTATCATGCCTCATGTTGCTCCTATCCTCTGCTAGGCCACTGTAGGAGCCTTCTGGCCCTCCATGATGACAATGAGGGCGCATTATGTGCCGGAGGATATCAGATCCACAATCATCAACTTCTTCCGTATCCCACTGAACCTGTTCGTTTGTGTCATCTTGTACAATGTAAGGACATCTTATTGCATTGCTGTTGTGCCATCCTTCTTTCTTATTGCGTGTACACATACCCTGAGGCTCTGAACTGAACTTTTCATATTCCTAGACTCCCTTATTCCCCCTTCCCTGTGTTAGGTACATTTGTTTCCTTTATCAGCCATGTTTGGGCTCTGCTCTGCTTTCTTGGGTCTAGCTGCGATGTTGATGGTGCAGCTGGAACGCATATCTGCTAAGAATGGACCAGTGATCAGAGGCATGCCAGATACGGAGGCTCTGCTCAGCGGCGGTGGGGAAGCAAACCTCAAAAACTGATCAACATGATAGATATTTCACAATGACATGTAGGGCCAGGATTGCTGTTGATTGCAGAAAGCACCTACTGACTTTTTCTTAACATAACTGAAGTCTACTTGATTGTCATGGAGCTGATGCGCAAGTAGTTATGAACTGTTCTGATAATCTGATCTCGTGGTTGGGGTTTATTGTCACTGTAGATTGCATGGATGCATGTCTGAAAATATGTAACTCTTGACAATGTGTTTACAGGTCAAGGACGCTCTGATTGAGGGTAATTCATACAGGACTAGGAAATAGGTAGAATGGTAGAAAGGATGAGAAAATGATCAATGGCTGATTCAAAGATGCTTGGATTTCCAGCCACAAGTTCTTGATTCATTTTGTCTTTACAGATTTGCTTCCCGGCCTGTTTTTACTTAAAATTACGTAGCCACATGTTTGTGAAGATGGATTTGTAGGATCCACACGGTACCCTAGCTTGTAGTAGAAGGCAGCCGCCGCCTTATTAGCCTTGAACTCGGTTAGAACACACCTGTCCATGCCAAGCCCCCATGCCTGAAACAAGAGGTAAAACAAGGAAGTATGGAAGTAACAGCTCAACAACAAAGCTTTCGAAAGTAGCAGGAGATGAGTTCCACAATACACATGATCATGATCACCTTGACCCTAGTGCTGAGTTCACCATATCCTCCACCAGACACATCATGTGAGTTCCTAGACCTTGACCCTAGTGCTGACCT
>BEGY01000050.1:352405-372095 GCA_002335675.1 Chlamydomonas eustigma | reverse complement strand
GTGCTGACCTCACCATATCCTCCACCAGACACATCATGTGAGTTCCTAGACCTTGACCCTAGTGCTGACCTCACCATATCCTCCACCAGACACATCATGTGAGTTCCTAGACCTTGACCCTAGTGCTGACCTCACCATATCCTCCACCAGACACATCATGTGAGTTCCTAGACCTAAACCTTAGTGCTGACCTCACCATATCCTCCACCAGACACATCATGTGAGTTCCTAGACCTAAACCTTAGTGCTGACCTCACCATGTCCTCCACCAGACACATCATGTGAGTTCCTAGACCCAGCCTTTGATAGACAGGGTCAACCATGACCTCATAGAGGTAGCAAGCTGGACTGCTGTCATAAGACTCCAACCTGATGGGGCATCATGTTAGATTATGTAAAGGTGACGGTCAGGACTCAGGACAATTTGATATCAAAGGTCATCATTACTGCCTGCTTGTTAACCATTATCACAGAGAACTTAGGTTAAAAGAATGTGATATTTCAGTATACCGCAATTGCATTGTATATTTGTGTACCTGTAATTGATAAAAGCCGCAGGTCTCTGGTTATCAGCGCTGTGCTCAGTAGCAACTATGAAGCGAGAAGAGGCCTGGTAAGAGGTGTGAGCGAAATCAGCATGTCTAAGGCCAGTCATAGATGAGTAGCAGAGGATCAAATGAGAAGGAAGCTTACTGCTTGTAACTGCGCCATTTTCTTAGAATCATCCCATCCCCATACTGGCTCGTATAGTGTCTTCAAGCTGCTTTTGATCAACTCAAAGGCCCAAGCCATGAATCCCAAAATTACCATTTGAGAAGGGGTCTTAAAGTGCTGAAACTTAAAGGAAAATGTGGAGATATTTTCCTCTGTCCCTGAATGATGATTAGAACTTCTATTTCTCTCATCAAACTCAGCCTGGTCCTTACACCTTGTGGGGCAGCAATCCTGCTGTTCTTGTGCACAAGACGTTTCTGTCAACATTGCTTTACATCCATGACTCTGACTCTGTGCACTGAAAGTTAGCATATTCTGTAGGTCTGAAAATGGGTCCTCGACCTTCAGTAAGAGCAATTCATAAGTTTAAATCATGCCTTCACCAACTGCTCAAAAATTAGACGAATCAAACAACCTGTTTCGCTCGGACAACGAGTAAATTGCTTCTCGATCCTGTTGTGCTGGTACCTTTCGTAGGCATTATTTTCCTGTTCAGAACCTGAATCTTGTAATATTTTTGGGTATCATTATAATTTTTCAATGGAAACGTGCTGCAGCTAACGCATTTTGAGATCGCTAAGAATCAAAGTTCTGACAAAGTTCACACTTTTTGTAACCCAAGTAGTCATACATATGAATGCATCAGGTTTTGTGCATGTAGAAGCTGGAATTTAGTTTTGAATCCAGGCATATATAAGAATTTGTGGTTACTCCGTAGACATGACAGTTCCACAACAGGCGGTTGAATTTAGAGCCCGTAAGGCTTCTGAAGCTTGGGGATCAGGTCCACAAAGACCAAAGTGAATACGACGTGTGGCCCAATCCTACATCGAGTGTTTTAGACATTGCAATGTAAACAACAATTGGACAGGTCTTACATAAATCAAGCAGGACTTAAGTGCTGAAAAAATTCTAGATGAAGCACTTCAGATTACACGGTCCTAAAGCCCAATAAGTCACCTTCTCAGCAGATGTGCCATAACATGCAAAAATGACATACCTTGCGATGTATGTGGGGAATCCAGTGTAGAATTTCAGAGGCCCTTCTTGAGTGAAAGTCTTGACTACACAATCCAAGGAGCTTTTGTATGGCATGGTGCCATCAGGCAGTGGCTGCATCTTCTGTAGCCTTGTCTTGACAAAATCAAATGGCAAACTGCACAGAAACAGAGGGATAACAAGATGGTTGATGACGATTGACAAATACAAAAAAAACTGTTGCAACAAAATAAAACAGTACATTTGATTGATGGGATAGCACTCATTAGTTATTTCATAGTTAGGTGAACATGCACATAACTTTTCCCCATGGTCATTTACAAGGTTAAGTCGTGCATCATTTACAATCACCTGAATGCTGAGGCAAAGAATCCAGCGATGAAAGCTCCTCCCAGCACTGACGCTTGCTTCCCCATACCGATGCCTTCTAGCATCTCCTTTGCCTATTGAGAGACCACAAAACGTTATCATTACACTACACTTCTGCTGATTCCTCAAATTCGTGTAGTATTTGTAATTCATCAAACCTATGATCAACCAAGTTGGCGATATGAACATTTAATTCCTCTGTGTTGCTCTACCTGGTCGTTGGAGGCCAACATTCCCATGTTCAGGGCCATGGCACGAGTAGCTGTGGGAGTGGCACCTCGGAACAGACCAGCAACACCATCCTCCCGCACAATCCTGGACACCAGTCATATAGAAGCCATAGAATTGAAGAATATATCCATGGCATCTGTTAGTAACATCCAGCCAATACATAACAGAAAGAAACCTCTCAACAATATCCACTAGCATGATATGATCTATTTGAGATTGGACTTCCTCTCCAGGGCTGATGTACCTGATAAAGGCATCCAGGATGCCCTTATAGTTCCGCCTCTGTGCTGGTGGCAGGGTATTGTCAGCCTGCAGTTCACCAACACCAGTTTGAATACAAGACCTTACGTAACACTGCAATTACATTGTGTCCTTACAATAGCAAGTATGAGATAGGAAAGGCACACATTATGTTGGTCCAAATAGGAATAGAGAGGCACATGATTGTATGTCTCATTTTTCTGAGTTAAACCTAGCTAATGAGTCCCAATCAGTCCCAGATTATGGAATCAGTGGGTTTGAAACTACATGCATGCAACTGTCTTTCATTACCTGCATGCGGATGAGGGTCAGATCAGCAGGGTTGCCAACCAAGGCACCCAATCCACCAGCTACCAGACCTGCTCCTGCCTTCTGCCAGAGAGGAATATTCTGGAAGCAACAAAAGTAATTTAATGAGACAAGAGAGGGGGGGGCAATCTGGTTGATGCCTGATAATTTTAGATGGGAAATAACAGAACTGGTAATAACATACCGCGCCTCCATTGTACTCTTTAAGGCTGGCAGAGAAGTTATTGAACAGTCCTAGACGGGCAGTTGTGTAAGTTGCCTGCCTGACCAAGCCTGCATCCAATCCCTTGTAAAGTGCTAAAAAGCCATCTTTCTTAATGATATTAGAAGCAACACCAATCTATAGCGGAAAGAATTATGTTAATCGTTGTGGAACAAGGAAACGGAGGGACTGAAAGTTATGTTGGCATCACATACCGGCCCGCCCTTGTCTCCCAGCTGGATTCGAACTTTCACCATATCAACAGGCTGGATGATGCATGTAGAAAGCATTCCAGAGAGACCACCATTTACAAATGGCTTAATCGCGAGCCATGTAGAGTTTGGTTTCTTGTCGGTAGACATCTGAACAAATAGTGTCGACAAGATCAGAGAGAGAGCCATCAGAAAAAAATAAATAAGAAATTCAGAAGTTGAAGCTGCGTTTCAGAAAGACCAGAGTGAATCTAGGAACTGGTGATATCATCAAGCTTAATCAAGCAAGTAGAAGAAAGCGTTCAGAATTTGAAGAGAGACATTAACTCTGTCCTTAAGACAGAAAGGATTCAGATACTCATACTCACTTTACCAGTGTTAGCAGTAAGTGGCACGTGTAGCGGCGGTGCCTAGCAAATGCTTAATGCCTTTAATGAGGAGTTATTCGCCCTTGTAAGTCAGTATATCTCAGCATTGTCCTTCATCACTGGGCATGCCCAACGTGCTGTTAGTTGCGCAGTAATTTTTCCTGTCGCTAAAAAATGCGGATACTTCCTTCTCCATTTATCATATCACAGTTTTATTAGAACCTCTCATTGCAGCATTTACATTGGTCATAAGATACCTGTAGATTTCACGCAGCTGGACGATAATCAACGCAATGTTCTTTTAAAGATTCTACTTTAGTTGTTAAACCACCACCAATCTCATATTTTAGGGCTTGAAGATAAAGAACGTCCTCAACAGTGCTGTGAAGAGATACTTAAACCTTGCAAGTTACATCCAGTGATGTAAAAATCTCCATTTCTCTGTGTATGGTCTTACATTAACAGTTAAATGAGTAAAGGCCAAGAAAAGAAATACCTCAAGATGAACAAGAGAGGACACACACGCCAGGCTTGTCTGCCATCTCTGGTGGTGGGAGGGCGCTGTACTTGGGGTCAGCCCCTGGCTGCTCATCATAAGGTCGGCGAAGGACCTGACAGAAGCAATGCAAAGTTGCCTGTTTTTTCAGAGGAGTAGCTGGCCCTATATATAACAATCTTTGATGGATGCTCTGATTGGAACATCCATCTCTCTCTAAGTGCCTCCGAAACTTGTCATCTAGTGAATCAGTTGATTTCAACAGTAATGAAATTCTTGTAGCCATAAGTATAATGAAAATGCTTAATCACCTTCATGAGTTGATTGATTTCAGTTGGATCTCCAGCCTCAGCACCCTCTACAGCATACTGAAGTAAGTGCTGCCGTGGTACAAACTTGGGGTTTACAGCATCCTGTGCAGCTTGCCTCTCCTGATCAGGCCGCCCCTCTGCCTTGAGCCTGAGTGAAGGACAATTCAGGGGGGTGCATAATAAGCATAATACATGTCCCATTCTTTACACGCAGGTTGTGACATTAACATTTCAAGGAAGAGCCAACAAGGGAGTCCTTCATAGCTGTCACCTCCATCACGCTCAAAGACACGCAATCCTCAACAACCCAGAGCGCAAGGGACGCCTGCTACCTCCTAACTCTAAATGGTAATTACCACTGCGACATAATCTTTTGTCATCAAACTAGGTCACACGACTCGGTGTAAAAACACGAAGCTGCTTTAATACAGGATTTGCAGCATTAGCAATGCCCACTTGTTTCGATACTGAGTCAGCCAGCGCTCCCAAGCCTGCTCCCTGTCAGCTGTGAGGATTTTGTTGACAGCTGTCCTAAGCTGAGGTGTGAGGCCACTTGTAGTTACCCCTTGATCCTTATGACTGGTACCATCAGAGGAGGTGCTGGTGACACTGCCCAGAGCCCGGAAGGTATTGGTGAAGTCAGCCTCATCCTCATACCTACATCATTGGTAGCGAGCACATTGGCCTTTACATGCACTAAGCAACATGTAAAGCTGTACAGATGCTAAGGAATATACAGCCGTACAGATGATCAGGAATGCCAGGGAAACGCGAAAGCTGCAAGAGTTAATAGGCAGGATGTTGACAGCGGGCATACGATCGATGTTAGTTTAAAAGCACTTACCAGCAAGCACCTAAGCAATGAGTCCACATGGTAATTTCTAAGTGTTGAATATTTACAGCTTGCACTATCATCATTGTCAGGCAGAAGCTCCTAAGGATAAAGACATGGTCCCCTCTCACATGAGTTTGAAGAGCTCTACCACCAGGTCTCGGTCATACGACAACAGCCCCAGCTTTGCAGCCATGCGCCCGTTGTACTCAGTTTGCAAAGTCTGTGATGAGCAACATTGAGAGAGGGCCAGTGTCTGTCCAGTAAACTCAAGAAGTGTCAACAAACAGCCTTATTATCTTAGTAGAGCAGAGAGCTAGGGAATCCTATTTCCTTGCATCTTCTAAGCAGTTCGGTGCACAAGGCACAAGAGGGTGACACCATGTAGCCACATGCATGCATGGGTATTCCGCCTCCAGATTTTCCTTCCACTCAATACCTGACATTACTGACACAGTTTTCAGGCAAAGATAGTTGCAAGAGTCGTTCTATTAATTTCTTTTGTGAAACTCATATTATTTACCAGAATACCTTCATCTATTTGTAGATATCTCAACCAAGCATCCTAACCTGGCCATAAGCATCTACTGCTTCCTGAGCCTCCTCTTGCCCCAGCAAGTCTGCAGCATACAATGCATTAGCCAGCATCACACAGTTCCACAGCCCTATCTCTGGTTGATTGCGATATGCGTATCTGCAACACATACCCAAGGAGTTATGTGTACCATACACATCATATATCATGTTCTGACACATCATCACCATCAATTGAGCCTTTAACAACGGTATTCATAACGCCATGCATGCCATCTGTCATGTTCTGATGTATCATCGGTATCAATTGAGTCATTAACAGTATTCATATAGAAGCACAAATTTCCTTAAGACTTCCTCCTCTGACCTCCTTCCTTGAAAATCAGTCATGTTTGGAGTATACATTAGGTCAAACTTGTCCATGAAACCTGAACAGCACCAACAGTACACGATCATGTTACACATCAGTTGAGACTCAAACATTCAGCCTCTGAGGCAATGGTTAAGAAAAATGACAGGATCATTAGAATTGTCTCTTAATGACGTCACTCTGAAAAGACATCTACTAAATGCTTTTCACTCTGCACACAGTAAGGCCCATACTTGTTTAGGCCCACACAGATGCAAAATACTGTATTGCCCACATATTGCAGTCAAAGTGAGGGTGCAAATTATGAAAAGCCAGAGTCCATGGCGAAACCTTACAGCATACCGTATGGCCCATAATCGACAGTCAAGCCTAGGATACAGCATACCGTATGGCCCATAATCGACAGTCAAGCCTAGGATGCTCATGTTGTCAGTATTTAGGACTCCATGCACAAACCCAACAGCCTGCATGCAGAAGGGTTGCAGATGGAGTCAGAAGTACAATTAGGCTCTGCTAATGTAGGGATGTAAGAAGCACCAGGTACAAAATATTGTGTTTTGAGGGTCCTTTTTTTCCCCTACTACTGCCATGGTACTAACTTGGTAAGAAGTATGAACAAATCTGCCAACATCGCACACCTGTGGCTATCAACTAGAGACTCACTTGCCACCAAGATACCAGCTTAGCTGTTCTCACTGTGACTTCCTTTAAGAACGCTACGTACTTCTGGGACTCATCTTGGAGCATAAACATTGAGGAAGAAAGTAACAGTGATGAGTGTGATTCCTCAAAGATATTAAGGACGTGATATCATTTAATAGAAATAATTTTGCTGCTGAGCATTCCTTACGATGCCCAACACTGCTCCTGACTTTTCCTCTCTATAAACATAGAACAATCTGTCTGCTCACTTTCAAGGTGTCCATAATGGTGTTTGATGACATAATCTGCAGTCATTTTAACCAGTTTCATGTCATCACCACCTCGAGAAGCTGGCAGCTGAAACGTCCCAAATCTCACAAAGGAGGGCGCGACTCTGTGAACATGGAGAACAAGTTCAATCACCCACTCGTATTATAACAATGCCTTTCCAGCTGAGAGGCTGTGACAAAAGGTAACGCAATGAAAACCGACCCTATTGGTTGCATAGTTCATGGTACACAATGCTTTCACTACTACACCTGCATACCACTGACCCAGGCTCAAACCCTATTGGTTGCATAATTCATGGTACACAAACCCTACTGGGTGCATTTATGGTGCGCAATGCTTTCACTACACCTGCATACCACTGCCCCATGCTCAAACCCTACTGGGTGCATTTATGGTGCGCAATGCTTTCACTACACCTGCATACCACTGCCCCAGGCTGAAACCCTATTGGGTGCATTTATGGTGCGCAATGCTTTCACTACACCTGCATACCACTGCCCCAGGCTGAAACCCTATTGGGTGCATTTATGGTGTGCAATGTTTTCTCTACACCTGCATACCACTGCCCCAGGCTCAAACCCTTATGGGTGCATTTATGGTGCGCAATGCTTTCACTACTACACCTGCATACCACTGCCCCATGCTCAAACCCTACTGGGTGCATTTATGGTGCGCAATGCTTTCACTACACCTGCATACCACTGCCCCAGGCTCAAACTTGGCATTCCCATCATAGAACAAGTCCCTTAGCACTTTGTCCCCAGTGCCCACAAGTGATAGGGCACGAGTGGTGGGCACCTAGCATGATGTAAATGCCAGAGTTGAGAGGACTTCAGGAAAAAAAGTCCATCAACTCAGCAGAGACTATTAAAAAGATGCTGTAAACGTAGCAGTATTGATGTGAAACTGAGTGCATCAGTAGCTGTCATGATACCACAAAGAAAGCAATTGACTCCTGCTCTTGATCGCTATACATATACTAGCCTTGCACTGACGATGCGTGATGATCATAGCACTCACCCCCAGATAATGCATGGCCTCACTAGCAACAAATTCCCTGACAGAAGACCTCATAACAGCCCTTCCATCAGCTCTGCGGCTGTAGGGCGTCTGTCCAGCCCCCTGCATGAAATGTGAAGTACAGAACCTTCAGAAATGTGAAGTACAGAACCTTTAGAAATGTAAAGTACAGAACCTTTAGAAATGTAAAGTACAGAACCTATAGAAATGTAAAGTACAGAAACTTATTTAAACTGTCTCTCAATATGATATGATATGAGCGGCACGCCAGGTCAGCTTCTGAACCCTGAACCTTGAAATCAGTGTACACACAACTAACTAACATAAATAGCGTTGAATCAGTGCAGCAGAGTGCCCCAAGTCTGTGGTGTACATTTTAAATCAACACTTATTATTGTACTTTGCTGATGTCAACTGCATGTCATTACTGATTCACATTTTAGTGATGCTTTGCAAAAGAAATGTCTCGTATGCACTTGTCTATTACCGAGTACTGTAGACAGCAATGCTGATCACAACAATAATGAGTGACCTTCTCACACCATCAGAACAATAAAGAGTGACCTGTTCGCAATCATTTCTGATTCAGGTCCCCACTTCCTGCCCTCATACATCATCCTACATTCACAGCTGTGACTCTTTCGTCTATCCACAGCTGTGTCTCTTTCCTCTATTTCCCCTATTCACATTCTCTTACCTTGAGCTGCAGCTCCCATCTGTTTCCCTGTTGGTTCAGTATCTCTCCCAATGTAATGGCTCTGCCATCCCCCAGTTGTCCTGCCCAGTTCCCAAACTGATGACCACCATAGCACTGTGCATAAGGCTCTGATCCAGGTAAGGGAGCTGCACCACCAAACACCAGGGCAAACTCAGGTCTTGATGCTTCAACAGGATCCAATCCTAGGAGTTGAGAACAAACCTGAGTGGGAGGTCAAGACTAGTATGCTGAACAAGAGGTCAGAACAGGGATGTTAAAGAGGAGATAAAGTATGGTGATGTAGATCTCATTGAGCAGGTGGGTAACACATGAATACCTGATGCACCCTAAGCTGGACCCTAAAAAACAGGGTCACAGATAGCGGAAGATTTCATTGAAAGCAGGGTAATCATGGAATGAGTCAAGTCCCCTAGCCAGAGGTAGAGTCATGGAGAGAGGGACAGCAGCCTCCTTTGATTTGCAGGAGAGAGAAGTCCTAAGCTGAAGAGTTCCCCTGTAACACATGCATTACATTCCTAACTTATTCAGCTACTATCCTGAGACCAGATTTCCACTCAAGACAAGAACTGCATGAGGTTGTCACTAGTGATGTTGTTATGACAAGGCCTTGCTGCTAGCATTTGTTGCATCACCTCCTCAGAGAAGGTCACGAGAGAGGGCTCCCCTGCTGCTGGTGTTGGATTGACTCTAGAATAAAGGGAGCCTCTCACCTACATTACAAGTTTGAAGAGATGTACAAATTTGATGTGAATCACATTTCACATAAAAAACAAATCAGGGGCAACAGTGGCACCAGGGCACCTCATCAATAGTGGCACCAGGGCACCTCATCAATAGTGGCACCAGGGCACCTCATCAATAGTGGCACCAGGGCTCCTCATCAATTTGTAAAGCAACTTGAACGGTCTGATTGCTTTCAAGTTCAAGAAATGTAAACAAATGATGAACAAGCAAAGAAGCAAGAGATGGAGGGCTCGTCGATTACTCAAATATTATTATCAAATCTTGTTGTCACTCTTTCATCTGCCCACAAACTCACTTGTCGGATAGTATTACTCTTCTCTGCATCTCCTGGGAGTTCTCTTACAAAAGAATTGTCAAACTTCAGCTCCTGCATAAACATCAAATGAAGTACACAAGTAATGAAACCAAAACTTCCTCATATAGGTGACTGATACTTTGAAGGAAATTCACCTCTAATGAGCACATGGTTATGTGCTGCGATGAGGTTGCTAATTCCTGAGTGCTGGGCATGGCTGTACTACGAAAAAGAGACCTTCCAGGAACGGAGTTCTGTCTATGAAAAGACTCTGAGATGTTTCTACAGCATTGTAGACGAGAGCAAGCTGCTGATAACATAGCAAAAAAAGCTACTGCAGTGACGTCCCCTAAAACTGAGCTCGAGAAACAAGCCCTAAACCCTTGGTAGGAGACAATCGAGTAACATATCTTCGAGATAACTTTCTTCATAATCTGTGCTTAATATATTTGTCATGGCAAAAGCTCAAGTTGAGAGATGGGCCATGGACCATCCTACATGCCCTAGGACTGGGCATTATTTTGAGATACCACTCAGCCAAACGATGCCCAGAGTTTTTGCCGTTTTGGCCACTGCAGGTGTCTTGTGGTGGGGTGCAAGAGAACTCCTTTGGTACAAGAGACCCGATACTCTGAAGCCTGAGTTTATTGAGGAGGCAAAGAAAATAGGGAATGTTGCGGTACGTAGACACTCGAGCCAGTTGTATTCGAAAGAAACATCGTGAACTTGATGATCAACCCATATTACATTTGGTCTCTCGCAGCAACGAATGAACGCACCTCCAGTCTTCCTAAATCCTTTCTCCAACCGAATTCCTGGCAACATATCTGGTCCTGAGGACCTGGCCTCAAAAGAATGAGTACCTATCATGGCACAACCCACACACATGAAACCTGGGAGGCAGCCCATCTGCACTTATCCTCTACCCTACATATAACAGCATGAATGGAGCATGCTACGACTGTATTATGCTCCTGTCTTGATGTTGTCTTTCATCTTGCATGGATAGCAACTGACTGGTGTATTTTTAAGGACTGTTTTTGTTGTTTTTTGAAGGTCTTCTCACAAGTCATTGAGAATTGTTTTAGATTTACATGATGTATAGGGTGCTTGAGCTTGTAGAACCTGTTCCCTGATGAAGCGCATGTTTCCTTATTGCTTGCGAAAATAAGTTTGAGTAGTTGCGTAATCATGGGTATTGTAAGCAAGGGAAGCAGACATTTTAAATCCAAGAATTCATCTTGAGAATCTCCAGTCCATACTATCCATGTGGGGTTCCAGCTTCTTCATGACCTCTACAACTGCCTCCTCATGCCAGGGCAACCCTACCACTTGAACGCCCACAGGCAGGCCCGCACTGCCTTGCATGTTGAACTTCAACGTCTCTGTAATCTTGTCTACATGCGCTGATGTGTACTGCTGCTCGTCTGGCCTAACACGTGTCACAGGTACTGCTCCAACTGGGAAGTTGAGATAGTTCCAGATGAAGCAGTGAAAACAAAGGAAGTCGCAACTCTTGGCAGTATGTTTGCGGATGGCTGGGAATACACCAATGGCCAGGGCTACTTCCACACCAGCTTCCTTGAATCTAGAAAAAAGGAAAAACATAAGTGACTAACGGATTACACATCAGTTTTATTCATTTTATGGCAAATCCAAAACAGAGTTAAAGAACCCCAGGATTCCTGTGCAAAGGCTGGTTGGTGTGCCTTACCTACGAATCACCTCCTGCTGCAACTCATCTTGCCGGGTCTCCATGGCTGCAGTCCCACAATCAATGGATTGGAGCAGAGCACGTATGTACAGCTGCTCCCGTGGGCTTGCCAACAAACTCCCCAGTTTTCGCAGGAGAAAGGCTGGGATGGAGAAAAGGCGAGAGAACTCAGAGAAGCCATCTATGAGAGGTTCACCCAGCCTCTGTTTGCCTTTCGCCACTCTGACCAGCTGCTCATCCTTGAAGAACCCCGACGCTGCGTTCACAAACAACTCCTCCACTAAATCCGTGATGTCAATGTCAATCAGCTGCACTCCGCTAGTACTGCCTAGGCAGGCTGCTGCCTGATCCAGGGCCCTTGCAGTGGCAGTACATGGTTCCATCACGGCTGGGAAGCTGCGGATCATCCCAATCCGTGTTGGACACTCAACAGACCGCCATGGCAGTGGAGGTAGCTTGAGATCCACCTCATGGTAAGCTGCCATGACCCTGGCTAGGACCTCAATATCAGCGGCACTGCGTGCCATGGGACCAATGGTGGGGCGGATAATGAACTGGGTGTCGCCAGAGGAGCGGAAGTTGGGCCACTGGCGTGCCATGTTAGGTTCCACATCTGCATACCTGCCTGCTGTAGGTTTCAAAGAGTAGATGCCACAGAAGAGGGCAGGGAAGCGAAGGGATCCTGCAATATCAGAGCCTGTCGCAACAATTGGCATGAGGGTTATCAACACAATAGTTCCACGTATTGTGGTTTATGAGTTCCACGTCTAGTAAGAGAGCAATGCCGGTCAGGATCACCATCACAATATGCTCTTATGTAAGAGAGCAATGCCGGTTAGGATCAACATCACAATATGCTCTTATGTAAGAGAGCAATGCCGGTTAGGATCACCATCACAATATGCTCTTATGTAAGAGAGCAATGCCGGTTAGGATCACCATCACAATATGCTCTTATGTTGGTTCAAACATGCAAGAAATTTTCATCTGAAGGTTGGTGCACGTGTGCAGTTTACATCCTGCCTCACCATCTGAAGGTTGGTGCACGTGTGCAGTTTACATCCTGCCTCACCAATGTGTGCAGTTTACATCCTGCCTCACCAATGTGTGCAGTTTACATCCTGCCTCACCATCTTAAGGTTGGTGCACGTGTGCAGTTTACATCCTGCCTCACCAATGTGTGCAGTTTACATCCTGCCTCACCAATGTGTGCAGTTTACATCCTGCCTCACCAATGTGTGTAGTTTACATCCTGCCTCACCAATGTGTGTAGTTTACATCCTGCCTCACCAACGTGTGCAGTTTACATCCGGCCTCATCAATGTGTGCAGTTTACATCCTGCCTCACCAACGGCACAATTCACACAATTGCTGGCCAGCAGTGCGCCTTCCCCTCCGGATGACCCTCCTGCTGTCCTCTCCTCATTGTGTGGATTTGAGGTGTTCCCAAAGATGTTATTATCACTCTCAAATGTCATGAGGGCCTGAGGCACATTTCCCTTGCAGGTCACCAGGGCCCCTTTAGACTCTAGGTAGGTGATGAGCCCTGCAGTTTCTTTGTATGGCTCTTGAAAACCCTGGATATGGACATGAAAACCCTGGATATGGTCAAAAGTTAGACAGACAAAAGATTGCTTGAACATAAGCTGATATTGTTGAGTGTCTTCCAATCCTTTTGAAATGTGAGCACTTGAAAATGATTTGAATGTATGGCTATGACGGCATTGAAGCTAAGGACAGTGACTGATGTTTGCATCAAAGTAAATATCAGAGAGGGAGTTAGTAGGCAAGACTTATTTGATAAGACACTTGAAAGCTTGGGGCACAGAGCATTATGTTGTGGTTCATGCATCCAAGGCAGCAGGCAGTGGCGGAGTTCAGTTGTTCTGGAGACTCGCCTTGATGAAACCAGAGGTGGAGAAGGTTCCTTTATACGCCACTGAGTCCTTGACTGACAGGATGCAGCCTAGCAATGGCCTCTCTTTCAATGTTCTTTGTCTATCTGCATACAATTCTTGCTGCAACTTGGATGCAAAAGCAAGGGGTTCTTCATAGAGTACGTGTGTTAGAGCAAAATGTTTGTTCCTCAACAGCTGCTTTTGTACATGGTAACAAGCGAACAGATGTGTTATTGACAATGTATCCGCGAGGCGGGCCTGAATTTCCTGCAACGTCAACGTGCACAGTTGTAGGTCGCTGTTGGGAATAGTAGCATCAAGATCCAAAGATTTCTCGCAATACAGAGCTTTATTAATCAATTCCCAAGCTTTCTTGTTTGGCAGCGCAACGCTTATGTTTCTGTCCGACATTGTATATGCTGCATCATGCATATTTGCATTTCATCAGAGAAATCAGTTTCTCTCTGGGCAGAGTCAGTTATTGGTCGTTATGAGATTATCACGAGATGGGGATATCACGTACAAATATTAATATCATTTAATAATAATTATTTTGTAAGAACATGTAGACAATTGAAAACTCAATCTCAAGACAGTAATAAGGGTCCGCAGGGGATCAAAGTTCTTTCTTAACATGATTGCTTCTTGCCCATCCCCCATAATTTAAGAAACCGCTTCTAAACTATGTTGCTTTCAGTAGAAGCAAGCATATTTGATGGTTGGCGTGGCATCTTCTCTGCAGGAGCAGCATCCCCCAAGGATTTACTTCCAAACTGGCAGTCCAGGTCCACCTAACGGAAAAAAGAGGCATGTAAGAAGATGTATTTTGTTCACTCAGTCCCAGGTACGATCTTGGGATATGCAAGAGGTAGCTGATGACAACTGCCCAAACCGCATTTGAACACATGGTACTCCCGAACTCATGATGGGTGTTGATGGCAGTCATTTACATGTTGTATATTGGGCAGTAATGGAGCTCATTATTGATATTTGCACCATGCAGTCACATTTTACTCACTAGGGCAGTGCTGGAGCTTATGATAGGCCTCTGCACGCTCAAGTCTTGGATCACCCTGGCTGGGGAGCCAGCATTCTACAATCATGCAACAGAATCAGTAATAAAATAAGACAGATACATCAATGACAAGATCAGAAGAAGAAGGATGTTATCACATGTTGATACAACAAATAGCAGTGCTACAGTACCTCAGGACCTTCCTACTCTAACCTTACCTTTACAGGCAGGAATATGACATAAGTAAGTCCCTGCATCATAGGTGATACAAAACCTGATGACGTCCTCAACCATCAGTCCATTAACTCACCACAGGAGCCAAGGGTGACAGTTGTCGACTGTTGCTAGTACGACGACCCACGAAGCTCTTGGCACGAGGCATGTTCATATTGTTTTTGGAGGATGAAGATGGAGAGCTGCTCTCTCCTTCTCCCTCAACGGTGCAGGCAAAGGATACCCTTCGACCAGAAGGTGAGGCCGGACGGCTCCCCCCTGCTCCCCTTCCCCCTGTCCCTCCCCTTCCTGATCCTTCCAAGTCCTCATTCCCAGCTAGAGAGAAGGAGATGCCCCGTTGGCGCCTTACACCTGCCACTTGGGGAGAAGCAGCTGCAGCAGCAGCAGCAGCAGCAGAGCCTGCTGCTGCCACAGCTGCAACAAGTGTACCTTCAACTAGTGGGGAGCTCTGAGCCGCTTGATCACTCCCTTTGACATCCCCACCTGCCAGTTCTTTCTTATTCAAAGTGCTGCTGCCACTCACCAAAGCAGCATCATCCAGAGCGTTGTTCACCGCATTGGAATCCAGCTGTTGATACGAGGAGGTTGCCTTGAGGGCGCTGTGAACTGCATTGTTGACCGCATTGGGGTCCATGTGGCGATATGACAACGAGCCTCCTCCTCCTGTCTGCTTGAACGCACTATTGTTGGCAGCGAAGGGACCCAGAGGTGACTGCTCCTGGCTCTTGGCTCTGAAAGCGGACAAGGCCCTGGGTGAACCTAATGGGGATCCAGGGGGCAACACCATGCCTCCTGAGGAGCCACCCTGGCCATTAGTACCCACCTCTCTAGCAGAGCCAGGGCGCATCACCAGGTTGTTGGTGTTGGAGTTGGAGTGTGAACGCGTGATGCTCTGCTGAGCAAGCATGGCCTGCTGCTTCTGGATGAGCTCAGCCAAGGCTTTCTGCCGTGAGGGGTACACACGGCAGACCAATGGTGAAGACTGAGGGCCCTGTGTCAACAGGTAAGTAAGCATGGTCTCATTTTTTGGGGAAAGAGTGTATTTAATAATACGGAATGTAGAGGGAAAGACCGGGGGTCAGTCCATGTGAAGTTTGAAGGGATTACGAAAGGACATATTTCTCCAGCTCTTGAATCTTATCTCATACATAGTTTGTCCCTTAGCCTGAAGCAATTAAGACCTGACAAACACATCTAACTAGCTGTTGCCACTGTGCATATTGTGGTTGCCACTGTGCATATCGTTTGATGTGAATCATATGAATCAAATGAATCCTACCTGAGGACAGAGGTTCTTCTGCAGGTTCTCCAGCTCAGTCATGATCACCGCCAGAGAGGGCCTTAGCTCCACCATATCTGCCCAGCACCTCTCAGCCAGGAACTTGTACCTGAAGAAGAGATGTACATGCAGAAGTACAGACACTGAGAAGGGGCGGGCTGCAGAGATTGCATTGCTGAATACGTGGCTTCAGAGTGTCAGGCAAACTTCTAGCCTTCAACTATGTTGCATTGGGCCATGCAAAGCAAGTACTGAATTGAAGGGAGCAATACCAAAAAAGGTAATAGGCAAGAGAGAAGGCCTAGGAAACAGTGACGGACTATGAAAGCAAGCTTTCATATAAAGCATTAGGGCCAACAATACAATATGCATATTATAGGGGCAGAAGCGCCTCTTGTCTTAGATATCTCTTTTTACTAGCTTTGTTAGCACACCTTGAGGGAACATCAGGCGGGAAGGAGGGGCGAGCCTTCTTGGTGACGACTGCAAGAATTACTTCAGAGTCACTCAGTTGTTTAAAGACCTGCAAATCATGGAGGACGATAGGTTTCATGCAAAAGTACATCCCAGATTATGATCTTGCAATCATGACCATGAATCAAGACTCAATCAAACAGGCATTTGGAATGTAAACAGGCCCCCCCTGTCCCACGAAGCGCACATTGAAGTGTGATAGCACCCATTTCAGACCCTGCCTCACCTTCTCAGCAGTGTACAGCTCCCACATCAGCACTCCGATTGCATACACATCTGCTTTGGTGGTTAGGGATCCCTTGGATAAGAGCTCTGGAGGCACATGAGTGACAGTGCCAAAGGTCTGTGTCTTGATATGGTTCTTGTCATCTTGCAATACTCTACTAAGGCCAAAGTCAGCAACCTGCATCATGTACATGAGCGTGAGTGTTTAGGTTTTTAGGGCTTAGGTTTTAGGGCGCATGAGTGTGTGATCATGACTGTATTGTAGATAAGAATAAGCCGCCTAAAACCTGGATGCATGTGAATGTATGTGAGCGCCTTTATGTGTGCAGATGAATCGGACCAACATACCTTGGCTATGTACTTGCGCCTGTCAAGTGCACTGCTTGCCAGCAGCACGTTAGCAGCCTTCAGGTCCCCATGTAAGATGCGGTTCTGGTGCAAGAACATGATGGACTGGGTGATTTCCTTCAGAATCTCTAAGCTAGCCCAGGCATCCCACTTGACATTTAGACCATCGTGAGGCTGATGCAACCTAAATGGCAGAAAGGGTAAACAAACATAGGAAACACAAGGTCCTATCTTCGTTTTCCAATAAAGCTATATGCACAGTACATAATTTCACACAGATGCAGGTCTCAAGGATGTAATAAAATCAGTAAGGAAGTTGTTGTGCCTTCCATTGCATTGGAAAAGACTTCTTGCTGTAAATAGCCATGTGAATTTAATTTGCATTGATTCTTTAATGTGGCACATTTAGAATTAGCTATATAATTTCATAATTACAACAATTCTTAGACAAATACGCACCCTAAAAACAGTAACATTAAATGTGGATACTGGCATGGCCACCAAGCATGTTTCTCATAAGATTTCAGGTTAAAGCAAAAGCAAACCCCTCTCTTATCCTTAGTTGTATGAATATTAGCGATGGGATTGAGCAAAAAGCAAGTTCTTGAGTACAAGTCTCTGAACATGATCTTACGATGCTCTGATAAGCAATATCACTCACATGAATGTTGACAGTGCTCTTGAGAGAGATCCCTTGTCACAGAACTCCATGATGATGTGCCACTCAAAGCTTGGAGCTCCTAGTTGGGTCTCCTTCAGACTGCTCCCTAGATGATTCTTCAGCAGCTGCTTCTCCAGCGCTGCCAACGCCGGGTCTACTTGCTCCCCTTTATGAGCGATAACCTTCAAATGGACCAGTAGAAGATCATGAATGGAGTTCCGTGTACTAGCATGAGAGCTCTGTACAGCACATACAAGCTGGAACAGTGTTACATTTCACTGCTGTCACAAGATAAAAGAGGCTATAGATCAGCACACTGCCTTGAGGGTGCGTACAATGTTCTCATGCATCAAAAAGACATGGTAGGCGGTACAGAAGATATTCTTATGAAGGCAATATAAATATACCTTCAAGGTGCGTACAATGTTCTCATGCTCAATGGCACTCATGAGCACAGCCTCCATTTGTGCCATCTTCTCCTTACGAGCCTCCCATTCTTGCTCCTCAGGCTGCTCAGCATTATTGTATCCCTGTCATCAAGTTCACATAATAGCACAAGATCAACAACAGGATTGTCAACAACGTAATCAACAACATAATCTGTGAGGAGCTGAAGCTGATTAATTGGCATATCCTATCACCGGCTACATTCTTGGCTGACAAGAGTTGACGAGACACGTCCACACCTCTGGCTAGACTACATGCCTGATGTCAGGTATTTCAATACTTCAAATACATAGCTACATTCTCCAAAGTGCAGTTAGGGAGAAAGGACGTTTACACACAGTCCGACTTAAACAGATAAAGTACAGAATCTACAGCAGCATAAAGTCACCTGGATGATTTTGACTGCCACTCTCTGACCCTCTTCCCAATCAGCCAAGTACACATTGCCAAAGCCTCCTCTACCAATGAGTTTTAGCAGCTTGAAAGGCTGTGAATCTCTCTCTTCAGGCTGAAAGAGAGCAAATAGATTTTACAGATCACAGTGAACATTGAGAAGATAGCTACATATAATGATGCAACAACTGTCAAGGTTACCTCCGCTGATTAATCAGAAAGCAGATTGAATCAGTACATCAATTAAAATGCACAAGAATGACTGTAGGCAGGCCATATCTTAAGAGGATGTAACAACATAATTCTTGAGAATGCACAAGAATGACTGTATTTAGGCTGTAGCTATAGGATGCGTCAGCACAATCTTTGAGAATGAAAGGTGAGACTTGCCTGTAGTTACCTTATTCCATACCCTATCTATCTTGCCTGTAGTTACCTTATTCCATACCCTATCTATCTTGCATCCTTTCATCATGGCTGATCATGTGATCTTGCTGATGTGCTAAGTCATAATTATCCCTTGCGAGAGCAATTTGACCCATCAAGAGACAACAAGGAGCCTTAAGAAGCCTTAAGAAGACTTAAGAAGACTTGTTTAACAACATATTGAAAACATAGCTTCCTACCATGATCATGACAGAACCAGACTCCGAGCGCACGCTGTACCGCGACAACTGAGACATCTGTCTTGACACCTGAAAGTTAGTTACAGAAATGAAACCAAGACTCAGCGCTGATTCAAGACTTATTTAAATCAAGAATGAAGATGAACTTGATGGCAGATGCACATCATATGTTTCATGTTTGGTTGCAGAGCCTTGGATCTAAGATGCCAAAGATACAGATTCATAGTCTCTGCTAGAACTTTACACCCTTCCATGTACCTAGCCTTTCCAACATTCTGCATGCACTTCGGTAGCAAGAAATACGAAGTTAAATTAAGCTAATGATTTCAAGATTTAGTGATGACCCATGCATAGTATCATTAGGGTTTAACATGCTATGCCCTCCTTACCATAGGGTTTAACATGCTATGCCCTCCTTACCATGGGGTTCAACATGCTAGGCCATCCTTTCCCTGGGG
>BEGY01000050.1:337499-351409 GCA_002335675.1 Chlamydomonas eustigma | reverse complement strand
GTTCAACATGCTATGCCATCCTTTCCCTGGGGTTCAACATGTTAGGCCCTCCTTACCATGGGGTTCAACATGCTATGCCATCCTTTCCCTGGGGTTCAACATGTTAGGCCCTCCTTACCATGGGGTTCAACATGCTATGCCATCCTTTCCCTGGGGTTCAACACGTTAGACCCTCCTTACCATGGGGTTCAACATGCCATGATCATCCATAATGGAGCCGAGGTCGACTCCCATCACTCCCAGTCTCTTGTTGGGAGTTCCACGCAAGGACTTAGAAGCACCAGCTAAAAAAGAGCCACTCAGAGGAATCCCGCTGGCACCACTTGCATGGCTGGTATTTGAATTCCTCACTGACCCGAGATGTATCACGCCTGTTTGCTCTGTATTTTCATATCCCACAGCAGATCGCAGAACCTGCTCTACTTCGGGGCGAATCCCCAAATCAGGTTCCTTGATATCCGAGCTCGATGGGAGTTGTTGCTGCTCCACTGATGGTGTTTCGACCTTCCCAGATTTTGGCTCTGGTAGTACATCCTTAGTAACCACAACATCTTCATCGGCCGAATACTTATCAGGTTTAGAGCTCAGACAGCCCATTACTGATCATCTACAGGAGTGCAGGACGTTTCGCCTCATGCAGTTAAATCTCAAAATAAATCAAACAAAATAAAAACCACATGGCACTTAGCACAGCAACGATAACGGTATCCAAGCTTTAGCAATGTACATGGGTAATTGCTCTCATAACAGATTAAACAGCTAGATAAAACATTACGATCTTATTCCATATCCTTTCTAAGCGCAAGGCCTGCAGAAAAATGGCTTTCTGATCACCTGCTTCAGAGGAAAAAGAGATGTTGCGTTGTTGAGGCTCTCATCTCACAGATATTTCACCTCATGGAAATGCTACAATTTTCTCCCGTGAAGTGTGAAGTTGTAAATGCGCTGATACGTGAGGCTCGTATAACGGTGAGGCAGAGTCCTTCTGTCCTCGGCGTTTTATTATTATTATTATCACGTATGAGCTTATTAATCCCAGGCAAATCAAAGAAGTAGGGATGAATGGAAGAAATGCTGTAAGAATGAGAGGACAAAGAGAGTCACTGGCTGAGAACAACCTGCTCCTTTTCAACATCAGGTGCATGATTGCACCAGATTCTAAGAGTAGATGGTTTGCTTACCCCATTCAAGTATAGAAATTGTAATGCTGATTGTGGGACAAAGAATGTACATTATCATGTGCTTATCACGTACCTACAAGACAATTGTGACTAGTGATCATTTATGTCATAGAACACCAAAACGTGAAGCCGATACACACGTAACTGAAGCCGATTCGCACTGAAGCCGAATCAGAATATTGTTGTTAGCTTCAACTACTACTTTGTTATAAAAGGATGTGTAACTTGTCCACAGTGTTGGAATTGAAGGAACTCAAACTGAAACTGCTTTTGAACTTCTATTCAATGATTGCTTGAATTGGCTAGGTTACCTTCATGTTGTTTTACATGGAGTACTTCTGTAATATATGCTTACTTGCTGCATTATGGATCAAGCAGGGTCAGTGCACACAAGAAAAATTCAGTTTCCAATTCTTAAATATCTTGAATCATATATATGCTGATGATGAATCTGCCGATCATCATAGCTCTACAACATGTCAAGGTGTACCCAACAGCTGTTCCTGGCAGGTACGGTCTTCTGAGAAGGCATGCATACATCCTTGCGCTGTCTCACAATAAATTACTCTGTAAGCAAATATAATGTGTTCTAGAGGGCCAAAGTCTTGGCATGCCCTATTAAAAGACACTCAACATTAAGTTGCTCGCCTGACACTCCTTTTTTTAATTTAAGAAACAATAAAATAAAGAAAAGGTACATTGTCTGATAATCATGCAACAATAACCTAGCATGATTATAATGGCAACGATGATTATGTGGACATGATGGGTCCATGGGAAAGAGGATGGGAGTGCTGATTAGAACACATTCTCATTAGTGGTGAGCAAGTGCCGCAGAATTACAGCACGCTCTGCTCAGAAAAGAGCATCATGCATGCTCTCACCAGCAGACTAACTTTGGTTGTTGTATTTGGCTTCATACATTGCATCAATTGATCTAACTGATTACACACTTGTTGCAGGCAATTATGTGTCACAGGCAACTGATCTAACTGATTACTCACTTGTTGAAGGTAATAATGTGTCACAGGCAACTGATCTAACTGATTACACACTTGTTGAAGGTAATAATGTATCCTGTAACACTGCACGACTTATTCAGTTAACATGTTGAAGGTAATAATGTATCCTGTAACACTGCACGACTTATTCAGTTAACATGTTGAAGGTAGTTGTTGAAGGTAATAATGTATCCTGTAACACTGAATTATAATGACTTATTCAGAATCATAATGATTGTCAATCAGTCCCTCTGCTCATTAAGGTTCATGGCTGCACTTTGGGAGCAGATATGAAGCAGCTAAGCTATACATGCTAATTTGGAGTTACTTGATGAGTAACCTGCTAACTATACACTGGCATGTCTGCAAGAGTACGCATTTCTTAGGTATCTCCTTTCTCATACCCCAACTACTCACGAGGACACTCATGCACAAATATAAGATTGCAATGTACAGTTCTCCAACATCAGCAACAGCCTTCGCCTCATCAAAGGGGCGGACAATACTAATACGAACCACGATTGCTATGAGCCGTCAGCTAGTACTGATAGCATCACCGACAATATCGATTGTGAGCTAAACTTGAATCAGCTAAAATCCATCCAGAGTAAGGGAGCACAATCATGCAATCTGTGCGAATTGTAACTTGTACACACCTTTTGTATGAAGTCAAATTGAGCTCAACATTTAATCAGATTCACGTCTGCAATTTGCTTTGCAAGGATACGCGCACTCTCATCTATTGAATGTACGTGTTGTCACAAACAGGTCGTTCTTTAAGTCATGTTAAACGTTTTCTTAGGGGCCATAGATCAGCCCGCCGTGCTGCTTGCCTGCATTGTAATCTAAGTTATACGGACAGTAAGCCGAATGAGAGAACAGAGAGAGTTCCAGGAAGCAAACGAACTGCAGCTCTTCATATAGGATATATCGGAACTGATTTCAAAGGTACTGATTTCAAAGCTTGCTCTTAAAACATCTCCCATAAAGGATAGTAGTGTGCAGGGCATAAGAGCTACAGAAGTGCCTCTGCTCGCTCCTCATTTGTTGCTTCTCCCTATGTTAATTGCACTGCATCCGCCCACTTTGTCTGAATTTTTTAATCAGCTCAGAAAATAATGCATTGACTGCCCTGTGGTGTTGTCCCACCTGATTCATATGGCAAGGTCTACAAGCTAGTCGCTCTCTGCCAGTCGATGACACCATCGAGTGTGTTCTGGAGAGGGCACTCCTGAACGCTGGTTTCATAGCGCCTTACAACTATGGTGATCTGTTTAAGGTACGACCACTACTGTTACTTGACCTTCCATTGGAACACCCACTTATGACACTGCCTGCCTGAACACATAACATATTGTAATGGCTTTATTGTTCTAAGGGTGTCCTAGCACACTTTCTTTCATCTAACAAAATTCATTTAGCAAATATTCAATTGAACAGGTCAAATGGAGTCGTAGTAGTCGAACAGATAAGGGTGTCCACTCCCTTTGTACTGTAAGAAAAGTATCTAGTAGAAATGTAGCTACTTGCATGATAATTGAGGTGTGCTCCTTTGAGTCAACCTTTGTTACATCATACAACTCATGACCACATGAATCGAGGTGTGCTCATTTGAGCCAACCTTTGTTACATCATACAACTCATGACCACATGAATCGAGATGTGCTCCTTTGAGCTAACCTTTGTTACATCATACAACTCATGACCACATGAATCGAGATGTGCTCCTTTGAGATAACCTTTGTTACATCATACAACTCATGACCACATGAATCAAGGTGTGCTCCTTTGAGCCAACCTTTGTTACATAATCATACAGTTCTGGACCAGATGAGTTCATGTCTCTGTGGATGCCCAGGCATTGGTACATTGCCTGCTACCATAGATGATACTCATCAGATGAAGGACTTTGTAGCAAGTCTCCACCATGCATGAAGGACTTTGTAGGGATGCTACGTCATAGTACATCATCGCAATGCACAAGATCTTTCCTTCTCCCTGTCAGATCATCATTTTGTGCAACTTAACATGAGATGTCAATTTTCTGGTTTTTGACGTTCGTTGAATATACTATCTGTATGGTATTGCGTATTATGTCCTATTCTGAGTTTAAACAATGCTCCTTCATCACAGGTTGTCGCATGTCGCATCCTGCTGTCTGATGGTGATGCTGGGTATGAGCAGGACCCTGAGGGACTTCAAATGGCAGCCCTCATCAACTCACATCTACCAGATTCTATTAGAGTGAGTGATCCTATAAGAGTGAGTGATTCTGTAAGAGGTAGTGATCCTGTATGGGAGAGTCATCATGTAAGAGGTAGTGATCCTGTAAGAGTGAGTGATCATGTAAGAGGTAGTGATCCTGTATGGGAGAGTCGTCATGTAAGAGGTAGTGATCCTGTATGGGAGAGTCATCATGTAAGAGGTAGTGAACCTGGTTCTTGTAGAGTGGTGTGTGGCACATCCAGACAATGAAGTTTCACTACAACTGCCGTCACTACTTGCATCCTCTACAATTCCTCCTAGGTGTTCTCTGTACAACGCGTCCAGAAGAAGTTCCATGCTCGTCACTGGTGTCAAGACCGAACCTATGAGTACTACCTTCCTCTGCATGTACTGCATGTACTGCAGGACCAGCGTAGTGAGGTGCAACATGCAGCACCTACTGAGGTGTGCATTATTTTCTCATCATCATTTGTTTGTCATTTGTGTGTTTTAAGAGCTATCGATGCAGCTACGACCTTCGGTGCAAGTGAGAGTCTGGTGTACATTGTAGCTGAGTTTCCTTTTCTTATTGTTGTAATATTGATAAACTAGATGTCTTTAAATCAATGGTCTGTAAAGCAGGGTCGATTTTGTGTGTACTGTGCAGCTCATAGCCCTCCAGAAGTGTGGGGAATGTGTGGTGTTTCGGTTTAGTATAGAAGTGTATCGCTAGCATCACTTGAAGGCTATAGTTGATGCTGCTGTAACTGCTGATGAGCATATATTACACAGCCTATGTATTTCCACCCTTAGGGACATGCTACTGCTACTGAGTTAGCTCTTCAGAACTTCCGTGTGGCGTTGTCCACCTTTGTTGGGACACATGCCTTTCACAATTACACCACAAGGAAGGGTATCAGCAGTATTGCAACTACCCAGCAACCGCCTGCTGCTTCATTATCTGCTGTGGGTCCAGAACCCTCTGTTCCACTAGCATCAACACTAATACCAGCAAGCAGCAGTAGCCCCAGTATGAGTCATCCACCCGTACTGTGTACCGCCCTGCGGCCAAATGATCTCTCAGTAGCTTCAGTGGTAGACATCTCGGCTGCTGATGATCAGGGCGGGAAATCTTGCAAGGTTCAAGATGAGCCATCTTCATCACACTTCTTTGATGCCTATGCGCCTGTAAACCCAGAAGCTCAGTGCATGAAGCCAAGCGGCCACAGTATGGCTGCAACAGCAGCAAGCAGGTCATCATCCCGTGATGGCGGTAACTTGGTCTTGAGTGATGACAGCAGTGATGATGTTGTCATGGAGGATGTTACTGCTGAGTATGGTGATTGGCAGCATCTTGACAGCTGGAGTTACCACAAAAGCAGTAGCAGGGATGACTATAATGACCCTGCTGATGTCCGCACATTGAGCAGCTCAGCAGCAGAAGACGATGACAGGACCAGCAGTGGTTCGTCTCTTGCATCTGCTTTGTCTTGCATAGTCAGGTCATTACTACTATGATGATGATGATGATGATGATGATGATGATGATGATGATGATGATGATGATGATGATGATGATAAGAAGCAATATATTATGAAGGCTTATTTGCGGCAGGCCCTTCTTGCAAAAAATACACCTGTGATGAATTTGCTTTTTCTGTATGTTGCAGAGAATACAGAGGCAAGAAGCAAAGGGCATGGGTACGGAGCTGTACTTGGCAATCAGGGAGTCTACCAAAGGGTGATGTTGATAGGGTATCCCCCCAGCATTACCGGAGCATTTACTCTTGGACTGTCTCTTGTCCTACAAGCCTTGTCCCTGGTGAGCTTAGTGTTCATGACGGTTGTTCAATTGCTAACAGGCATGTCACTGCTGCTTGCCGCTGGTAGCAGTGGTTGCTTGCGGCACTTCAATACTTGAATATCTTTTAGGGGATGAGGGGCTGTGTTAAGGTGATGGTCTGTAATGACGGATCCTCCTAACTTGTCTTATTACCAATGCTGCAGGGGGTATCCCTTGTGTCAAGTTAGTGGTACATGGATCCTCCTTCCTGCTTCATCAGGTGTGATCTCACGAGCTTTGATGTGCTGACTGACATTTTGTTATTCTCCTTGCGACACTTCAGATTATTACAGGATGTACAAGGGTTCAGATTATAGGGTATTCATACTGCGAATATATACATCGCTTATCATTGCACTATTCCATCATTGTTTAGTGTCATTGGTCATCTGTAAACATCATTGGTATGTAAACATGTCATGTCATGATGTATGAATCATCAGTGGCAGTAGCTACCTCGTCCTAAGCCCATCATTTTAGGTTGATAGCCTTCCAAATTACTGGTTTTCGTGTGCATGCAGATACGACACATGATAGGGGCAGCTGTGGCAGTGTCCAAAGGAATCATGTCTCAGCAGCTGTTGGAGGCATCTCTGAATGAGCACTGCCGGATTCAGGTAGTATGAAGATATAATTGTACTGCTCAATGTATAGTTGGATACAGGAATGGTCATAATGTACTGCTTTGCTAAGCGGATAGTTGTCTATGTTCTGGTGGCAGTACTGAACTACTACTAGGTTATGTTGATAGATGTTTATCTCGGGTTAGCCAGTTAGATCATGATCATTTTGAGCCTCTGACCCAAGGTCCACATCATCTTGAGATATGTCATGATTAGCTGGTAAATTCAGTTAGCATGAAACAAGCAGTTTCCAGGAGACAATGTTTATCCTACCTCCAGGAAGTCATTCATGGCAGCATGATGAGTGATCTGAGCACTCAATGTGACTGAATGTACTTAATGCAACCTACTATCAAAGTCATGGACAGATGAAGTGAAGAGCTGAAGCCAAGAATATGTCACATGCTACTCATCCAGTCTGCTGTACTCCATGCATTGTGTGTCAACAAACTTTGGGGCCTACTTTTTTATCATCATTTCCTCAGATACCAAGAGCACCGCCTCACACCCTGCTACTCTCGGATGCTAGTTTCCGACCATTCCGGAAAGAGACGCAAGCAGCCTCGATAAATAACAAAACCTTAACATTGAGTGCTTCCAACCCCAACCTCTCAACTACTTTCAGGGCCGAGGATTCCTGCATCCTTTCAGAGTCTGGATCCAGTCTTGCAGGTAGCAGTCCTGTAAATGAAAAGGGGTTATAGCTTGGAAGTTGGTTGTTTTGTACAACCGCTACAACCGCTCACATTCTGTCCCAGTAATATTCAATAATGGAATACAACATATCTACAAACAAATAGCTGTATCTATATGTCCTGCACATGGAATACAACATATCTACAAACAAGCTGTATCTACATGACGATTTTTACCTTATTTTGACATTTGGAAATACATGCCAATTCACTCTTATCAGCAGCAGATGATATGTGGCAGTGACTTCATGACTGACTAGCTCTTTATGTTTCTACCTGCAGCAGAAGAACCATGCAATCATCAACCTGATCCACATAATCATGACAACAGATCTCTAAGACTGATGTCAGCACCTTTCCGCTTCACTGGTGATGTACTGGAGCTACGATCAGGGGGGACAACCAATAGAGAAGACTTCAGGCAGCAGGTGATGTTGGTCCTCTTAGTCATCCTGCCTAGGCATTGTGTTCAGGCAGCAGCTGATGTTGGTCCTCTTAGTCATCCTGCCTAGGCATTGTGTTCAGGCAGCAGCTGATGTTGGTCCTCTTAGTCATCCTGCCTAGGCATTGTGTTCAGGCAGCAGGTGATATTGGTCCTCTTAGTCATCCTGCCTAGGCATTGTGTTCAGGCAGCAGGTGATGTTGGTCCTCTTAGTCATCCTGCCTAGGCATTGTGTTCAGGCAGCAGGTGATATTGGTCCTCTTAGTCATCCTGCCTAGGCATTGTGTTCAGGCAGCAGGTGATGTTCATTCTAGTCTCCCTTGAACAATCAGGGTTGTATTGCCGCCGTAATGAAACATTTAATGTTGATGGAAACTCTGATGTTGGTCCTCCTAGTCATCCTGCCTAGGCATTGTGTTCAGGCAGCAGGTGATGTTCATTCTAGTCTCCCTTGAACAATCAGGGCTGTATTGCCGCCGTAATGAAACATTTAATGTTGATGGAAAATCTGATATTCCTTGAATTGTATTTAGCTGTACAGTGCGCCCTTGGTAATGTCCAGATGGTGTTTGTTTGAACTATTACACATCCAAACTGCAGTCCCGCTTGGCTTTGGTCAGCTTGCTGATGTTGTTACACATTCTGGTGTACATGCAGTTGGAGCTAGCATTGTGTATGATTTGACTGTTTTCAAATCCCACATCACTGGTTGGATGCTCATTATGAGCACAGTCATGATGTCAGCTGCAGTGCGAATCAATCAACTTTTGCCAGCTGATCTCATCTTGCTACTGTAGGTATTTGATTCTGCGTTGAATGCCAGCTTATCTCATCCAGATTGGGCCACATTCTCAGAGAACATTGAAATTTTGAAGTGGCTAGAGGAGGATGTGCATGTTGTGGAGCAGGAGTTCTACACCTGGCGGGATAGAAAGCGAACTTTGCATGAAAAACAAAACGAACTTTGATCGCAAACGGCTTTAACATTGTAGGACATTGCGTACATTTTTTTAAGGTTCAGTTGAAAGAGCTGATATTTAATGCGCATGTACTTCAGTTTTCATCCCGTTCATAATGCATAGATCATAGTAGTTTGCGATGCGAGTTCTGTACGTGAACCCTAACAAATGTACTGTATACTTATGATGGTACATATTTTATGCCTGTGTCTATTCTTTAATTCTAGCAATTCCCTTCCACATTACAGAGTATATCTTAGGTAAAATATCTTAAAGTAAAAATTTTATCCTTATGTCAATGCCCAGATGATTGGAAGTATCTTTTGGGTTGATCGACCCTTAATACAAGATAATGTATGCCAATATATCGAAATTTCATAGGAGGCATGCACATTAAAACAAAGTATTCTCATGTCTCGCTCTCTGCGAAAGTATGGCTTCAAGAAATCAAGGAGAGGCCAACGCTCCTGATATCGCCTATCCTCGTGTTTATTATATTAACAATATCTTTTGAAGTTGGAGTTCATCAGGGGGCACAAGTTTATGCATCTGCTGCACAGGCCCAAGCTTCATCCTTGGCCTCAACTGTTACGTCTGCCTTCTCTTCACGTTTCAAGATCGCGACAGCCATTTTAAATGCTCTTTCTGTGACTATCAAAGCCTCTAGTGAACCCCCCTCATCAGCGATGTCGAACTGGAACGTCTTGAAGGAGCACTTGGCTATCGTGGGGTCGGACTTGTACAACATTTACAGTGGTAGCATTTCGTTGATGCAAGTTGTCCCGAACTTCATTGTTGATCTTATACTACCGTCTAAGCCTTTTGATGCGACGCTTCTAGGCGTCAACATTCTGACACCTATTGGGAATGGAAGTCGTACACAATTATTAAGCAGGACCTCCGCTGCTCTATCAAATTATCCTGACATCACTGCTGAGGGGCCTCTGACTTTCTTTTATCCAGGCTGGTATGACTGCTGGTTGAACATTTTCCAATGTGCAGCCTTAAGGCATACATGTTTCTCAATTATGTGCTGAATTTGTTTTTGAAATGTATATATACAGAGAAAGGTAATGCATGTGACTTGGCAGCTTTGATTATTCACGTCTCCTACATTCTGTTCTTCAACCCAGGCTAATGTATGTTCATCGCCTTTCACAGGGGTGTCAATGTTATACAGCTGATATATCTAAACAAGACTGTGAATCTGACCTCTCTTAACCTACCCTACAACCCCCTGAGAGCTAACTGCAGTGCATGTGATGAGGCTGATCCCTCTCAGCAGCTGTGGGGTTTATGTGTTGTCAATCTAGACCTTGAGAGCCTGAGAAATGGGACAGATCCAAGCTTTCAGGCTCTTAATCCCCTGTACAACTATATCTTGTGGCAACCTGGTTCATTCAGCAGCTTGCTCAATAATTCAATACCGAGGTAGAAGGAGTTTAGTAGTGTCCGCCAAGTTTGCATCACTGCTGTCTTATTTCTGCATGAATTCCTTGGTAAGGTCAAAGCAGGAAGTTCTGCGTCTTCATTCACTCCATATTGGTAAGCTCAAAGCAGGAAGTTCTGCGTCCTCATTCACTCCATATTGGTAAGCTCAAAGCAGGAAGTTCTGCGTCCTCATTCACTCCATATTGGTAAGCTCAAAGCAGGAAGTTCTGCGTCTTCATTCACTCCACATTGGTAAGCTCAAAGCAGGAAGTTCTGCGTCTTCATTCACTCCATATTGGTAAGCTCAAAGCAGGGTAGAATGATCATGACTTTGCAAACTTCCTGATCCTGAGGTAAGTGCTGAATTAAAAATAATGTTCAATACTGCAATACTACAATACTACAATACTACAATACATGTCACTAGGGTTTGCCTTGCGGTATGGCCTCTAAATGTGATTATGTCTTCTCACTGTATCTTATCAATGTCAAACTTGTAACATTTCCTCAAAATCTTGTTTGCCATCTGTTTCAACATGTTTGCTGTGCCTCTAAATGTTCTTGATTGCCATCTGTTTCAACGTTGTTGCTGTGCCTCTAAATATTTGTGTATGCCATCAGGGTCAACATTGTTGCAGTACCAGACAATGAGTCCTCCCTGCCGTCTTCAGCCATCACCATCAGCTTTGATGTCATCCCAGGCAACACCTGGTACCTGGACATACAACTGAAAGGTGGTTGGGCTCCAAGCTGGGAGCTCCCTCTCCTGATCTCTCTCCCCTTTGCCTCCTTGTTTATTTCATTTATTGTACTATTCCTCAAAGTGAGCCAATCACGTCACATACGTCTGTTGAGATCCCTTGTGCCCTCATCCGACAGTATCTTGGGGTCCATCACTCACTCTGGATCACTCAGTGCCAACTCATACTCAGAGAACTCAAAGAGTGTCAAGCGCATGGACAAGCTACTGGCAAGGACTCCAGCCGATCGCATTCTCAACCTGATAGGCCAGCTGATGAAAGGGGAGACCCCAGTTATTGAGGAGGTGATGGACATTAGGAGAGCCATCGAGGACCGTAGTGACCTGTATGCAGCACCAAAGGAGATGCAAGCCAACATGGAGCGCGTGCTCTCTGCAGATGTAGCAAATTATGTTTCGGTCCTCACACTGAGCGGTGCCAGGCCTGAAATCGTGAGTTAGCAGATAACAGGTGTTTTGCTTAGCACCTTGTTTGTGAATGTTTTTGATGAGCATTAGGTCAGAATTAGAGTTGTATTGTATTTGTATTCAGGAAGAGATGGATGAGTAGCGCAGTGGCAGATTTGCAAGGATATATCAGGTCCACCTCTCACTTAATTAGACTTATAAGAATGAATTGGAATAAGAACAGGCCCACCTCTGATGACATCATGAGCCTTTTGTTCATGCATAAGAATAAGAACAGCAACCGTGAAATTCACAATTGCTGTTACAATGGCGAAGAGCACTTTTCCTAGAAATAAAAGGAGAATCATACTGAATGTTTAGGGATAGTGAATCTAGTAATCTATCTACTGAATGTTTAGGGATAGTGAATCTAGTAATCTATCTACTGAATGTTTAGGGATAGTGAATCTAGTAATCTATCTACTGAATGTTTAGGGATAGTGAATCTAGTAATTGATAAACGATAGTGTAACCACTCCAATGACTTTGATTGCATGTGAACATGGCAGCACGCAATGCTGGGATTAAAAAATGTGCTACAAAAAATCCCCCAAAGAAATCCAATCCAATGACAACACTGTTGATTTTCTTCATAGCCAATGCATCCTCCTGTCTCTCCTCATAGCCGATGCATCCTCCTGTCTCTTCTCATAGCCAATGCATCCTCCTGTCTCTCCTCATAGCCACTGCATCTTACTGTCTCTCCTCATAGCCACTGCATCTTACTGTCTATCCTCATAGCCACTGCATCCTCCTGTCTCTGCTCATAGCCACTGCATCCTCCTGTCTCTCCTCATAGCCACTGCATCTTCCTGTCTCTTCTCATAGCCACTGCATCTTACTGTCTCTCCTCATAGCCACTGCATCTTCCTGTCTCTCCTCATAGCCACTGCATCTTCCTGTCTCTTCTCATAGCCACTGCATCCTCCTGTCTCTCCTCATAGCCACTGCATCTTACTGTCTCTCCTCATAGCCACTGCATCTTCCTGTCTCTCCTCATAGCCACTGCATCCTCCTTCTGTCTCTCCTCATAGCCAATGCATCCTACTGTCTCTCCTCATAGCCAATGCATCCTACTGTCTCCATATTTTTGTGTTTGTCGTGCTTCTACAGAAATCTGGATACGACTTGAAGGTCGGCGTACTCTGTGACCCTTTTGACGATAGGCGGCGCTCCTCCGCTTTTAGCAGCAGCAGCAGCAATAACCAAGATGGGTTGTCACCTCTTCAGAGTGTTATTGAGGATTCGCCACGGCCCTCCTTCATCAGCCTCAAAAGCCCTGAACTGACAAAGGTGCTGGAGGAAGCATGCATGAGCTTCAGCTTCTCCTTCGACATTGGAACTCTCAGGGACATTACCAATGACCATGCTCTGCCTGTGCTGGCATTGTATATGGTGTCTGTAGACACTGACATTGCCAAAGACCTCAAATTGAATTTGAATTTATTTTCAAGCTTTCTTGACAAGATTGAGCAGCTGTACAACCCGCATCCTTACCACAACAAGACCCACGCTGCTGATGTTCTACAAATGTTGCACACCATCGTCAAGAGCAGCCTGTTGAAGTGCAACATTGTGGACAGCTCCCTGTCTCAGCTTGCCTACATTGTTGCAGCCTTGACACATGATGTGGATCATTATGGTAAGTTATTTTGTGTGGCTGGAGCACATTGAGCACCAGCACTAGTTGTGAGAGTCACCAGGATAGGTTATCCGGTCTTTATCCTTGGCATATCCCTGTGACATGCTTTCTAGCACCTGCTGCATTGTGGCATCCTGTGTCCTTTCCTGTCATTTGCTGAAATCTGCTGTATTTGCTCTGTCATTAAATCACATATGTGTGAATCTGCTGTATTTGCTCTGTCATTAAATCGCATATGTGTGAACTTCAAGGTAAGAAATGGGGATTCCTGTCTAGCTTAGTAGTTCATCTACACCCCATGCTGACCTGTCATCTACACCCCATGCTGACCTGTCATCTACACTGCACCCCATGATCTGTCATCTACACTGCGCCCCATGATCTGTCATCTACACTGCACCCCATGATCTGTCATCTACACCCCATGATCTGTCATCTACACTGCACACCATGATCTGTCATCTACACTGCGCCCCATGATCTATCATCTACACTGCACCCCATGATCTGTCATCTACACTGCACCCCATGATCTGTCATCTACACCCCATGATCTGTCATCTACACTGCACCCCATGATCTGTCATCTACACTGCACCCCATGATCTGTCATCTACACCTCATGACCTGTCATCTACACTGCACCCCATGATCTGTCATCTACACTGCACCCCATGATCT
>BEGY01000050.1:304569-330849 GCA_002335675.1 Chlamydomonas eustigma | reverse complement strand
CCCTAAACCATTACCTGAACCACTGAAGTGTGCTCTTACTGGTGCCTTGATAAAACACTAGGGGATTCTACCACTACTTTGATGTTGCCCTAAACCATTACCTGAACCACTGAAGTGTGCTCTTACTGGTGCCTTGATAAAACACTAGGGGATTCTACCACTACTTTGATATTGCCCTAAACCATTACCTGAACCACTGAAGTGTGCTCTTACTGTTGCCTTGATAAAACACTAGGGGATTCTACCACTACTTTGATATTGCCCTAAACCATTACCTGAACCACTGATGTTCCCATTGCACTAAACCCTTACCTGTACCACCGCTGTTCCGAATCCTGCCAGGGCCTCTTGAGTGTAGGTTGCATGCTGGGTCTGACATCAGTAGAAGGTACAAAAGACATGTGATAAGCTGCAGTGAAATGATTCAATCGTACAAACATCAGCACAATCAGCCAGGAATAATAGTGCTATGCCTATGTCAAATATGTTGAACAGTTGCAGCTGTTATGCATGTAACATCTGCCAGATAGGTCCATAATTATTGATACATCAGAAGCAAACATTCAGACAATGCTTCTGAGGATTATGGATTATGTACAACTGGTGTTCATCTCCAGACTACTCATTCTCAACCCATACCCATGCAATCACAGTATCATGAACACCATTATTGTCCACACTCACACTCTTAATTCCATTGTTTATCCTCACCTCCTTGTCCATCATCCAGTTCCTCAGTCCATTGTACAACGTCAACTTCACCGCCTTCTCAGGCATGATCCCCACCAGCTGAGCTGGAAGGCCGCGGTACAGTGCAAAGAAACCCTAGAAGTTGAAGAGAAGGAGAGAGCTGTTACACAATCAACCCTCAAGATAGAAAGGAGGGAAGAAGGAAATGGATAAAGGACAAGTAAGGCAAAGCTGGCTGCAACAATTGTACGCGCTACTGGACGAAGTTAGGTCACCCACCTTACAACTTCATCACTGCCGTCATGCACATAATACTTGCAGTTTTTGTATCTATCAGGGTGATAGCAGATATCAAGAAATCCTTGAAAAACAGCAACGCGACAGGACTTGGCATGCTTTAATTGTCTTAAACAATTTCGATGAAATATTCTGCTTATCAGCAACTACATTGAGTCATGTCACACGAAATTTATTACGCATTTCTGTAGATCACCAGATATGGACTAGGAGGCCATGCGAATAAGAAAACTGCAAGCTAAATTATGATAAAGAGCAAATATAAACATTTACTGTTTACTTCAATCGATAATGCTCCACTCGGCACGAACCCGTAACTCTGCCACATAAAAACTCAGATTCCATACCTGCTGACCAATCACGTCCCGAAATGCTCCCACAATGCTACTGCCTTGACCATTCATTATTCTTGCCTTGACAGTATCCATGGGGTACATGACAGTTCCAGCGATTCCTGCAGAGGTACCTCCCAGCACCACGCTTTCCCACAAAGCAAGAGGCCTGAATAACATCAAAAGGCAGCTATTATGTAGCATTTCACTTTTAGTTACTCAAACGTTAAACATAAACCATAAAGCAATGTGAAGAGTGAAATGTTATGCCAAGGTACCACTTAACAGTAACAATCTATGAAAACAATGCAAATCACTTGGTAAAAAAGACTGACTGGGCTACATTGAAAAGAGCTGAAAAACATTGTCTGTGCCCAAGCCTGCGACATAACAACACTCTTTTCGCACTAGACATATGAACTATCCAGCAAATTGCAACCCACCTGGGGGGCTTAGAGGACATCGTCGTCTGCTGCTGCAGCAGGGGTAGTAAGGCTGCTATCTCCTTCTTGCTCAGAGTCCCATCCTTGTCAGTGTCTAGCCACCGGAAGAGCGTGTTCATCACGACAGTGCTCTCCTTGCTGCTGCTGCTGGTAGCTTGCTTCTCATTCCTCTTTCCGACAACATTGGCAACAGGAGCAGCAGCCTTGGTGGCCATGTTGCGGTCATTTGCCACCTCAAGGATGCGCCGCCGGCTAACAGACTTCACAATCTCGTCAAATGTAACATGGCTTAGCTGCAGGAGCAGTAGGAAGTGGTAGTTGGGAATGGAAGGGGGACTAGGGTGTAGGGTTTAAGACATGAACTTGCATCAGCTCTCAACTGTTGATCAATGATGACCAACTTCATATAATGTACATCATCCCCTGAGACCACTGCTACTAAAGGTTAAGAAGTTTCACACAAGTGCAGATTGTACAGCTCCGCCTGAAGTGCATCCGTGTATCCCAACTCCCTCACCACTCCTTTGCCATCCTTAATGCTCTCTAGCTCCAGTTCCAACCTCTCTTCCAGTTCATCCAGGTTCTCAAGGACCTACAAAAGGATGCAGCTCAACATGTGGAAGAATCTGAGGAGATCAGTGCATGATGTCTCAATGCAGTCACTCTCAGAAGCTATCTGAGGAGGTCAGTGCGTGATATCTCAATGCAGTCACTCTCAGAAGCTATCTGAGGAGGTTAGTGCGTGATATCTCAATGCAGTCACTCTCAGCAGCTATCTGAGGAAGTCAGTGCGTGATATCACAATGCAGTCACTCTCAGCAGCTATCTGAGGAGGTCAGTGCATGATATCTCAATGCAGTCACTCTCATAAGTTATCTGAGGAGGTCAGTGCATGATATCTCAATGCAGTCACTCTCAGAAGCTATCTGAGCTCAACCTGGTGCTCATCATGCCTGCTCACCTCATCAAAGGCCACAAAGTCATCCCAGCTCAATCTGACATCTAGATTCTCTGGCGCAACAAGGTTCTTTGCAAGGACAGGGGGCAGCTCGTGCGCCTCCTTGATCAAGAGACGGCCAAAGCTGACCTAATGCAAGGTGGAGACACAGCTCAAGCAGACATTTCTATATGGAAATCTCATATCTTCATAAAATATTTTTAAATAGCCCTAGGGAGCACATAAGACAAAATGTCTGGTTTCCAGATAACGACTGTTGATGAAAGGCCAGCAATACAAAGAAATTTTTACAATGCTTGCAAGCTTTTTAAACATACCAATGACACCATGTTGGAGCATTGAAGGTATCACTGTACCTTGTCAGGTGCTGAGAGAACTAGCCTACCAGCTGGACACTTTTCTTTCATCAACCTATTGAGGCACCACAGCATGTATAACTAGGGTGCCATCTGAATCACATACCAGTGACACCGTGTTGTCAGCTGCTGGTGACATGCTCAGCCACTTGTACTTCAGTACTGCCCTGTCCATTTCCCGCACCAGGTCAGCAAATTGAGCGTATGAAACCTTTCCCTGCGCACCAGAAGACAGCTGAGCTTCGGTACACGTGTTTCATGTACAGTACATGCAATCAAGACGTGTTTCATGTACAGTACGTACAGTGCAGTACATGCAATCAAGAATTCCCTGTCTTCCAAAACAGATTCAAAACGAGACTCTGTATGCATTCCAAGCATGCTGCCATATTTGTGTCAGGAAAAAACCTGATGCTATGAAGACTTCTTCCAGGCCAGGGACTCACTTTCCCATCTTTTCCAAAGTATCGCTCCGTAAAGCTCAGTGCCGGTGACTCAGCAGCAGCTGATATAGGGGTCTTTGTGAACCATCCAGACTTCGTTTTCTGCAGTGCAGGTGAAGCATTAGTATGAACAGAAACACTTTCTGTACCGCCATTATGTGGAAGTACCTCTTGAGATGATGCTTTCATCTGGTCTCCTGCTGCCTGGAATGATGAGGCGGCAGGTGCTGCCGTCACATCTAGCATGGAAGCATGCTGCACAACAGCTTTAAAGTCCTGAAAATTACAAGGAGGAAACAAACCTTCATATTTTTGCAGCAACGACTTTGAGTCCAACCACATGGCGCAAAATCTGGCAATTCTAACTCCTATAAACAGTTTGCCTCCTGTCATTCACAGGTGCTCATTTGGCTTCAGCACAAGTGGGCTGCTTTCAGTTACGTGTATGTCAGCCTATTTTTTATTACCTCCAGGGTAATGTAACCGTCTTTGTTGGTATCAAACTGAGCAAAGGTCTCTTGAAGGCTTGATTTGGGTGCTGAAGCAACACCAGCAAGGAGTAGGAATGCTTCCCAGGTGATGCCTGCTGGAATGGATGTCGTAGCAGTCTCTGATGAGGATGCGGTCATTGCAGAAGCCCCAGGGGACGATGCGCATACATGCTTGTACATAGAGTGCCCCGCTCGCACGCCAAAACACTATTAACAATAAAGAAGAAAATATTGCAAAGTAAATTCTCGAACGCAGCGTTAATATATAAAGCAGCTAAGCGAAAATCAGACTTGCTGGCGACAAAAACAAAGAGCAACGGTGCGGTTTCACACAGGGTTAAGAAACTAGTGAGATATCAGGAATCAGCTCACAAGCACATAGCATGTCACCTGCATCAGGTCAGCTTCGGTCATGTACTTCTCCCCTGACGCTGCCACGCCCGATGCAAATACTTCAAAGTCCAACTTCAATCTGTCAGCGACTTCCGATGCGCTAGACATTCTACTTTCTGTGAATGAATGGAATCTTAATCAGTTGGTAAATAAAGTGGTCTGGAGCTGTTGTACCTCAACTGACAAATCAATTAGTGCTATGTCAAGCAGTGGACAAGATCAGAGTAATGGGCATTTGCAAGATATTCCTAACCGACGATGATGATCGGTTTTATTAGTTGGAAAATGAGAAAGTTCTATCGCAAAGATATTTATGGAGAATTCAGAGCATTCCGAAGATATCTCTTAGTTTTTACGAGCTTGCCGTCGTCGTTTTCCAAGGAGCAGGAGGTTGACATCTCAAGTCAGCACTACTGCCATACGCCAAGCTGCTCTCTAATTGCTCCAATTGATGCTTAACCATGTCCGTCATTGTGGCAGAGGCCGAAGCACCTCCCAAATGCCCAGGTAAGTGCCTTTTGAGGTACAAACGAGGCACATAAATAGTAATAAGTATGGAGTACAACATTTGCGGATAATTAAACCTGTTCCAACAAGACACACCTCAGTCCGGGTGAGGCTACAGTCTGAGGCAACCAATGTCGTTGGAAGGTCTCGAAGCAAGTGAGGTTAATGGCAAAGACAGGGGGGATGAGAAGCATGCGAGGTACAATACCCTTCACGAATGATCGGTATCCTCCCTCGTGCCACATCTGAGGACCAAGAGGCAGTATTTCATTAAAAAGAATCAGCGATCATGGCATGATCCTGGAAATACTGATGAGAACAATCTCACAACATCCATGATAAGTTGAGTTCAGTCATAACAACATGGCAAGGTGTACCTGTGTCATACAGTCTAATATACCCTTGTAGCGGCTGGCAGAGCTAGTCTGCATTCGAGTGTGGATCACATCTACATGGAGATCAGAAGATGATGAAGATGAGCAGATTCAAAAATAAATCAGCAGTTCATACAATAATGTAACCTCTCTGCACTAAAGTCCCTTTATTACATTCGTAACTACCTGAATGATCATAGGACTCTACCTCTTGTTAAAAATGTAAACAACATATTGTATCTATGTTGTTTAGCTAGCTAGACCTTGCTGTCGTGAAATGCCAGCGCTTTGTAGTCATGTTGCGCTGGATGTTGAAACTGACCTGCAGGTGTGGTGATGGCACCAGCCAGAAGTCCGGCTCCAAGACCAGCAACAAGAAGTGACTGAAACAAACATGGTTTCAAGCTTTGAGTATTTTAAGATGATGGAAAAATGATCTTCACACTGAATTTCAATATGGAGTTAACAAAAGATTCTGTGAGAGTGCATACCATCAGACAAGATTCTGTGAGAGTGCATACCATCAGACATAATGGTTCTGTGATAATGTGTACCAATTGACACATTGAAGACGGTAGATAAGCCACCATACTTTCCTGCCTGGTCAGCTCTACCTGAGGATCCAGCAGGTACCTGCTTCTACTCTTTAATCATACCTGAGGATCCAAGGGTGCTCCATCTTGGCTCTAGGTACCTGCTTCTACTTTAATCATACCTGAGGATCCAAGGGTGCTCCATCTTGGCTCTAGGTACCTGCTTCTACTTTAATCATACCTGAGGATCCAAGGGTGCTCCATCTTGGCTCTAGGTACCTGCTTCTACTTTAATCATACTTGAGGATTCAAGGGTGCTCCATCTTGGCTCTAGGTACCTGCTTCTACTTTATTAATCATACCTGAGGATTCAAGGGTGCTCCATCTTGGCTCTAGATACCTGCTTCTACTTTATTAATCATACCTGAGGATTCAAGGGTGCTCCAGGTACCTGCTTCTACTTTATTAATCATACCTGAGGATTCAAGGGTGCTCCAGGTACCTGCTTCTACTTTATTAATCATACCTGAGGATTCAAGGGTGCTCCATCTTGGCTCTAGATACCTGCTACTACTTTATTAATCATACCTGAGGATTCAAGGGTGCTCCATCTTTGGACTTCAGGCAGTCCCTGAAGTAAGCGTACGAAGAGAAGTAGAGCGCATTGAAGGGTATGTCCCTGAGCAAGCATGCTGCCATGCCCTGGGTTAAAAGGGGCCATGCAGGAAAGTAGCAACATGTAACCGAGGGGACCAGTTTATTGAAGTTCCAGGCAAGACGCTGCCACCTTTAAAAACACAGCTGGGAAGACTATCTTCTTAAGATCATTCAGGCAGCAAATGTTAAGCTAGCAATTGTTAATAACTTAGCAATGCCCTTGATATCAGCTCCAGATATCAGCTTCAGAATCTGAATTCAGAGGTGCATAGACCACAGAGCTCAATGTGAATGAGACTTCAAGAAATGAACATTGAGGAGTTACTTAGTAGTCGCAGAGAGAGCAGAAAGAGTGGATGGAGCAAAAAGTGTGAATCGCAGTACCTGGCTCAAGCCTCCTAAGCCAATCTCTCGGATGGTGTCCGTGATGCTTTTTCCTACAGCCGTCTGTTGCCTGACCTTGATCAGTTCATAGGGATTGGTGACCAGGACCTGGTAGTGAATGAATGAGGGTCACATTATATAAGCATTATCAGCAAGACCTCAACAGAGACTCAAGTCATAACAGAATAGATCAGCAGAAATCCTGCATGTTGTGATGAACATCAAGATCATGCTCGAGTATTACTTCCTACTTAGGCTACAGTACAGCCTGGCAAGATCATGCTCAGAGTAATACTTCCTACTTAGGCTGCAGTACAGCCTGGCAAGATCATGCTCAAGAGTATTACTTCCTACTTAGGCTGTGCAGTACAGCCTGGCAAGATGGTGCACCACTATATGGCTTTAAAAATGAAGGCGACCAGTCAAGCACAGTGATCAGTGATCACGCATGAGGACAATCACAAGAATCAGTGATCACGCATGAGGACAATCACAAGAATCAGTGACCATGCATGAGGATCACCTGCACTGAAGCTGTCCCCATGCCTGCTAATGCCTCTTGCGCATAAGACACTTGGAGAGTCTGAAGTGGAGCACATACAGAGGACAGAAGGTAGTAGATGGCTAGGAAAGGAATCCAATGCTCAACCCTTTTGCTTATATTTTGATTACATCTCACTGCTGTACATAAATCTGACTAGTTCAACATGAATTTGTTTCCTTATTGTACCATTAGTAAGAACGTGCAGCCCTCAAAAATGGCCTCTTGTGTGCAGCAGAAAAGGTAGGCCAAATCTGTACTATTTTTAACAGTCTGACCTGGCTTACAAAGCAAGCATCTGTGCTCTTTGTTCAAGCGTGCAACATCAACTACTTATACAGCAATTTTCATCAATGTTCTGAACAAGACATACTGTTGACAACGGGCCTTGCATGCTCGCAAAAAGCAAAGATGCACCTCGTGATCTCCCATCGATATCCTCAAGCGATGGCGAATGGAGGTCCTCAACGTGTTGTAAAAGGTAAGCTTCAATGCATTCTCAGGCATGATCCCTACCAGCTGAGCAGGCAGGCCCCGGTACAGCGCCAAAGGCCCCTGAAGGAAGAGCAATCAGCTATGCAGCTAATGGATTACTATGCATAGCAGCTACCAGCTTTCAAATAAGCAAAACAGTAAATGCACGCAAGCTAAGTGGGATATAGGCAGTACTTCGATCAGAGCTAATTAAAAAGCCAAAATGAAAGAGGGAGCAGATACAAAGGCAGCAGGTCACTTCAGGCGGCAAAACAGTAGTTAGCATGTCACAGCATGCTGCCTCATCATGTACATCAAAGGTTCATAGTGTTTCGTGGCTTGGGCAATTATAGCAGGATTGGTAGGATTAATTCATATTTATCCACACCTTCATCCTCATCTCATCCATGTCACATTTACTGTTACGTTTATCATCATCATCACCTGCTTCATAATGATGTCTCTGAAGGAGCTGATCATGCTGCTTCCCTGCCCATTCATCATCCTGGACTTGATAGTGTCCAGAGGAAACATCACAGTCCCAGAAACCGCTGCTGCTGAAGCAGCTAGCAGGACAGTCTCCCACATGGCAAGAGGCCTGGGGATCAGCAGGCAGGAAAAGAAGGAGGAGGCGGAGGTAGCAATCAATAATAGGCACAGCACCATGACTACTGTGATGGAAGCATAATGGCCTCAACGTACTCTCGCTATTAGCAGGATTTATGCAGCATCCTGAATGATATGGTTAGCAGGATTTATGTAGCATCCTGAATGATATGGTTAGCAGGACTGTTCTAATGAAAATGATACACATACACATTACATTTTCCATTACAAGTACATCCGTTAGTTTTCTGCACCGCCTGCAGCATATTTGATCACATTGCACTAACTAGTGAGCTTCGTCAGATCCTGTACCCTAGATGACATAAATAGCAATTGATAGTATTTTCCTGCGACCTGGTTGGTGCTTTTAATACTAACACTAGGCTCTGCACTCTTACTTTTTTGTCCTGAATGATGATAAAAGACTCCTCACCTGACTGACTTTGCAGTGGAGGCATTCTGTTGATGCAGCAATGGTAGCAACATAGCAACCTCCTTTTTACTCAGGGTGTTGCTCTTGTCTGTGTCCAACCACCTGAACAGGATATCCATCACCATGCTTCCGCTACCATCAACATTTCCTGCTGTACCTGCAACGGCAGCAAGAGAGCTAGAAGAAGAATGGTGAATTATGATTGTGGAATAACTAATCAAACCATGACTCAAACCTACATTGCCGGCATGATCAATCTTATTTTGATGGATGCCAGCTGGTGAGGAGGCCTTTCCTAATGTAACGATATTAATTATTGACAGTCAATGCGAACAGCACTAGACATTTGATGACTGCAAAAAGGTGGAGCCAGTATACTGTTACTGAAGCTGATTCATAATGAGCGGAATCAGCACCATAGCTTGCCTCATATTTGGCTCAGTAGATTAGACTAATTAGACGGCGATACACGAGTCCTGATTACGCCAGTACATAACTAGGCCTAATGCTATAATGTGGTAAGTATAATATGACTTCTGTATTCATATCCTGGTACTCCAATGGTGTAATTGATGATCAGAACTACACTGCTAGCAGTAGGCCATGTTGCTACTCACCGCAGCTCAGCCCTTCATAATGATGGTGTGACTGATGATGCGTCGCTCACTCACATACCTCACAACACGCTACTCACTGCAGCTCAGCCCTTGTTCATAATGATGGTCGTGACTGATGATGCGTCGCTCACTACTCACAGACCTCACAACACGCTACTCACTGCAGCTCAGCCCTAGTTCATAATGATGGTCGTGACTGATGATGCGTCGCTCACTCACAGACCTCACAATTCCATCAAATGCACAGCGGCTGAGCTGCAAGTAGCAGCAACACAGACAGCAGCAAGAGAGCTCACTGTGGCATGCAAACAAATCCTGGTACAAAGCCGTGAGGACAGCTGGCACAACCAAACTGCATATCCTGGTACAAAGCCGTGAGGACAGCTGGCACAACCAAACTGCATATCCTGGTACAAAGCCGTGAGGACAGCTGCAACTACAAAGCTTGTCAAACTTGATGCACTTCATGACAATGCATGACGGCAGTATTGAACTCCATCTAGTGAAGGTTTGTTGCTTTGATGATGACTGTGTAGCCAGGGTAGTACTACTCCACTACTATCACTGCTAATAACCATGTGGCCATAACTCATCTCACCTCCCCCTTAGATTCTATTTCAAAATCCAATCGCTGCTGGAGCTCCGCCAAGTTCTCAAGAAGCTGCAGGATTCATAAGATGAGCAACGGCATGCATTATGTGATCATGTAGTTATCATGAGACCATGACCATTGCTCATTGAACTCATTCATGATGAGCAGATGCTTTATGATAGTATGAGCAAAAGCTTTATGGAAACAAAGAAATAATGATGCAGAACTTCTACATGATAAACAGGAAGTGCGAAAGAACTTTAATTGGGCTTAACAACAATCCTTCCCCAGATTATGATTGGCAACTAATCAAGCACTAAGCAGGCCAGTACCAAACAATAATTGGTGCAAATAACATCTGCTGGCATAATGTTAAGCTAGCATACACAACATCATTTCAAGCACTAGTTTGGGCGAGTATTAAAAGAAGAATAGTGCACGATGCCTCAAGCAGTCATATGAAAAGCAGCAGCAGGTCATGACAGATTGACATCAGTAGAAGGTCATTACATATTGACATCAGCAGCAGGTCATTACATATTGACATCAGCAGCAGGTCATTACAGATTAACATCAGCAGCAGTGACATCTGTCCTGCAAGCAAGAAGAAGCAGTAAAACTACCATGCAATATGTCAGCATTCTCACTTCCTCGAAAACCACAAAATCACGAAAGCTGAGGCGGACCTCCAAGTTCTCAGGTGCCAATAGGTTTCTAGCCAGCACTGGAGGTAGCCGATGAGACTGTTGAACCAGGAGACGTCCAAAGCTGACCTGATCATCCGTGTTGCAACATTAGGAGTAATAGAGAGGACACAAGTGTAGAGTGCGAGCAGCACCCTGAATCAGCAGCTTGGACCCAGAAGAAGGATCATCAGGGACATATCAAAAAGCAGTTACATGATAACCCCTAACTCATTATACTCAGTGCCACAAGTAGCACCATGTTCTTTTTTTTATGGACAAGCAGATGCAGCAGTCATTGCATATGTCTGGTACAAACGAAACCTGATACATAGGGAGATGTTTACCCTACATTGCTTAAAACTGCTCATACCAATGACACGGTATCATCCTCTGGAGAGGGGGCCATGCTAAGCCACTTGTATCGGAGGACAGCAAGATTCATCTCTCTGACCATCTCAGCAAACACCTCGTAGGACACCATGCCCTGCAGAGACGGCGAAACACTACATGATTATCGTCAACAGATCATGCGTGCTACTGCATGATGCGCTGCTACTGCTTAAGATGCGCTTGGTGGTGTCTTGAGGACACATAGACAGTCTAGTTGGTGGTGCCTTGAGGACACATATACAGTCTAGTTGGTGGTGTCTTGAGGACACATAGACAGTCTAGTTGGTGGTGCCTTGAGGACACATAGACAGTCTAGTTGGTGGTGTCTTGAGGACACACAGTAGACAGTCTAGTTGGTGGTGCCTTGAGGACACATAATAGACAGTCTAGTTGGTGGTGTCTTGAGGACACATAGACAGTCTAGTTGGTGGTGCCTTGAGGACACATAAATGCGTGCTACTGCATGTTTTTGAGAAATGTGTCAAGACTGCCAATGGAAATTCCACATTATCATCCCCAAATCAAAGCAGTGATTAATCAGCAAGTGTTCATCAGTGTTTGTCGAGCCTCACCTTCCCGTCAGCACCAAAGTACCGCTGTGTGAAGCACAGTGTTTGTTGAGCCTCACCTTCCCGTCAGCAACAAAGTACCGCTGTGTGAAGCACAGTGTTTGTTGAGCCTCACCTTCCCGTCAGCACCAAAGTACCGCTGTGTGAAGCGTAGTGTTTGTTGAGCCTCACCTTCCCGTCAGCACCAAAGTACCGCTGTGTGAAGCACAGTGTTTGTTGAGCCTCATTGTCTGAATCAGCAGATGCTTCCCTTGCTGATGATGTCTTCCATCTCCAGAAGGGCCGGAACATCCAACTAGATGATCCCAATCGCCTCCACCACTTCACATTATGACGCTTTAGTGAATCAGGTGAGCTTTCAGGGAGCCTCCTTCCAATAATATTGATGCCATTAGGCTCCACCTCAGATAACACCACTATGCCATTCTCTAGTGCAGGCTCAGAGATGTTTCTAGGAGGCATATGTGATCTGCTGCCTCTACTGAAGAGATTGGGTGGTAGGTGATCCTCCTTGACTAGACTCCCAGTCATCTTATTACTAGGTAATGTGGGCTTCAGGGTTTGGTCCTTGTTCGGGCGATGAGGATGACCAAGAGGATGTGATGATGAAGCCATTGGGGGAGTGCGATCTAGCACAGAGGCATGTTGCACAACAGTTTTGAATTCCTGCAAGCACGCGGAAACCAACAATGATGACCTATCAGTGCTCGAGTCTACTCATCAGTCCTGATTGTCTGCATATACCCAGACAAAGCCAGCTCTAATGAGCTATCAGTGAGCAAGAATGCTCAAACATGATGTGTGGGAGGTGCTGGATGATGGATGATGTAAAAGAAAGGGTGTAGTCTCGATCATTCAAGAGAGAACGCTACAAAATAATGAAATTAGAAGCTACTTTATTGTACCGTCAGGCTCGAGAAGGTTAACTGTCATCATACCTCCAGGGAGACGTAACCATCCTCATTGGTGTCAAAGAGTGAGAAGGCCTCTTGGAGGCTGGATCTCGGTGCTGACGCGACACCAGCGAGAAGCAAGAATGAGTTCAAAGTGATTCCCTGCTGCTGACGATCGTGAGCAGGTGATGAGGGCGCTGATGCTGCGCTTACAGAGGCTGAGGACAGCTGTTGCTGTTGCTGCATGCGCTCATACATGGTATGGCCCAGCCTGACTCCAAAACACTGCATATAGGCTGAGGCTGAGAATAAGCATTTGACAAGGAATGTAGCAAGTTTGCACTATAATATGAAAATACTTCTTGCCTGCATCAGATCATCTTCCGTCATGCACCTTGCCCCATCTGGTGTGATACCAGAAGCGAACACGTCGAAATCGAGTTTAGCTTTTTGTAAAGGGTCCATTGCTGTGAACGCAATCAAACACTGCCAGTAATTTAGAAGCAGGCCACTTAGGCTCTACGATACAAGTCGCAGAAGCATTCGGATTATTGAATGGGTTTTGCTCCAAGCCATCACAGATAAAGCCCAAGTTAAGACGATATATCAGAATTTGCAGCATCGATAGTAGCAAATGTCATACATCTATGAACCATCTTGCCGAATTCTGAAATTATTTGCACCGAAACCTTTAACAGTCTGGAGCATTATTACATACCTGCAGCAGACAAGCTGCTTTGAGAGCATCACAAGGTGTGCATGTAAAGGATGCAGGTGTTCTGCTACATCAGAAGCTTGAAATATATAAAATATATCACAACCAGAAATAGACAAGAAGATTCACACTCTGGGAAGTAGTTCAAGGCCTTATCAGACCCCAATGACTTCACATGGTGAAGATCAGCATGACTGCAGTAACTTGTTCAGAGTTCTTATTTTCATCCTGATCTGTACCATTACACGGTGAGTCGCTTTAATGAGATTTAATGTTGCACAAACCATCTGATGAGGTCAAGTGATGTTGGTCACTATAATGTTATTTAAAACTCAACATGATTAATCACATGATGTACTGCAATTAAGATTTACTAATTACTTGGCACAACAAAAACACTTGGTACAATTTAGTTTACTTCAAAATTAAAATATGATAGATCACATGATGTAATGAAATTTAAATATATCTTGCACAGCAGAAGTGAATTAAAGTTCACTTCCTGCAAGCTGATTGCACCAATTAGACAGATCGCCGTCCTTCATAACCGAAACATCTCCAGACATCAAATCTGTTCAGCCATCAAATACGTCAGCCTATATGATTGCCTACACTTATTGAGCCGCCTAGAATAGGCCGATACAATAACCTGCTTCGTTAACTAGCACCATGATCCATCTGTGGGATTATGGGGATCACTGCTTCAACATGGATGCCACAGTCATGTTGAGGATCTGCATCCACAAAGTACAAGCCCTGGTACCCATTATTATCACCCCATGAGTTCTGGATCATCCAGCAGCCATTTGGTGCTGGGACAGTGGCACCAGTAATACCCCCTCCAGGCGTTACAGGGATCTGCAAATTTGCCAACAGAATAGAGACCGGTGCCAGGAGTAACTATACAGTTGAATCTTAATGATAGACTGTTGTTACAGAGACCACTTGCATTATTGTGACCATATCTCAATACCAAACAAAAATGGAGTATACATATTCCTGTAAAAATATTGCAGCTTTCTGGAACTCTTAAATAAAATATTTTTTGTAAGCCAGGAATCAGCTAACTGTGCCTCCAACAATAATGACCAATAAATGCGCATTTGTGCAAGTCACACTTCTAAAACCTGCAACCTGAGCCATAATTCTAGCATTTCCAATCACCTCGCAAGCAGCCCAACCAACAAGAATGACTGCATGATCACTCAGCTCCCCCGTTGAATCTTCCTTGCTGCAAGAGACCCCAACCCCCAAGTTTCTAGGAAAACCCGACAGGATGGTGCTGCTGGGTTTGAAAGCCGAAAACGCTCCTTGTGATTTGAGTGCCACTGACACAGCCCCATGATTCATGACAGCATCCTTCAACTGCTCTGTGGTGTTGGGACGTTCATAGTGTGTCATCCTCGTGGACACACCTTTGATAGACCTGTAAAGTGTGATAAGGTATAATCTTGGTCAAGAGATTTAAGCAAAGAGAAACACATTTCACTACAAGCAAAAATAAACTCAAACGCTCTTAGTGTCATCAATAGTAACCCTTCAGCTAGACTGTTTTGAAGACACATGCATCAGTGTGTTATGCTGTCAAGCCTTTCTTGAGACCAAGCAGGCACTTTGCTCAGCTCATGCTTTCAAGGACCATACTATTGTTCTAATCATACGGGAGAATAAGGATGTACTACGATGCTACATGGCAATGTGAAGCTAGTTGCGAACACCAATCATCTGGGCCATGTAACAAAGCAGCAATACTCACAGGTCACATCGTCCCTGTACACCAGCATAAGGATAGTCCAGCTGTACTGGGACAATGGCTCCAATATCAATAATGAAGTCTAGAGCCACGCCTGGTAATCCACCCCAACATCCACTGCCCTCTTCCTGAATAATACCTGAGTATGGAATGCAGTCCATGATGTAATACCTGAGTATGGAATACAGTCCATGATGTAATACCTGAGTATGGAATGCAGTCCATGATGTAATACCTGAGTATGGAATGCAGTCCATGATGTAATACCTGAGTATGGAATGCAGTCCATGATGTAATACCTGAGTATGGAATGCAGTCCATGATGTAATACCTGAGTATGGAATGCAGTCCATGATGAACTGAGGAGAAAAAGTGTAGTGCTGCCCAGACTTTTGAGAGAATACAGAGCTGAGGGAGGCAGCAGCACTGAAGGCGTAGCAAGATCCACAGATCAGCTGATTTAGGATATCTGGAACGTCAGTGAAGTTGTAACTCCCCAAGTAGAAGGAGGAGGGCTGGTTAGAAGAAGACTTAACCATGTGATATGGCTTCATCTGAATTATCAAGAAACACAAAGAGAACGAACTCATTTACCTGAAGACTGAGGAGTGAATGTCACATCATATCATTGCAGTGTATGTGCCAAGCAATACTTTCCAACAATTGTTGAGGCACAAATAAAATACAAGCAACAATCTCATTGCAGTAGCAATGCAAAAGTGAGATACTGTTGTCACATTGTCCTGCCGCGAGAGAACATCTCATATTCATCCTATCTTTGATGCAATAATGTCTAGCTGCTGTCTATGATGCTAGCTGCATCAAGCGAAAGATCAAAGAAGCATCATGATCACTTCAGATATCATAACAACTCACATGCCGGTAGTTACGAAGTGCCCCAGGCTGCATCCCAGTGTACACTTGATTAAATATTTCCATTAAATCCTTCCAATTAGGTGGGACAGGTGTGGGATCTGCAGAAACAGAACTAGGAGTATTAGGAAAGCCTAAACTGGAAACAGACTTAGCATGAATGAGCAATGGCATGGCCCAAACATTAGCAAAAGGAGTGTCATGAGCTGCTTATAACTCGCCTAGAACAGAATTTGAGTGTTGAACATTATTCATCAGATGAGCCTTGTTGGGAGACGGACAAGATGATGCGGGGTACGCGTTCTTGGCTGAGAGGCATGAGCTCCTTATTTCAGACTCAGGGAAGGGGATGTGAGCAAGAGATACTGACTCATTGTCGGAATACGTTTTCAGGGAGTCAGGGATGAAGTCCCAAGTAGTAGAGTCTCCACTGAATTGTGTGATGAGCTTGACAGGGTGGCGGTTAGTGCTGTCTTGGATATAGCGGTTGGTAACTGCTGAGTTGTGGGCAATATCTCTGCTCCAGAGATCCATTGGAGTGCTTTGTGTTGTGAGCTGACCGCCGTATCGCCATGTGCCAGGTTCAAACCAGATCCAAGCTGATAGGATCGCTTTCACAAGAATCCACTCTCCTGTACTTATTTCCTGACCAGGCTGCGCAAAAAAGCAGCGCTGCTGGATTCCTCCTGTCTCATTTGTGCCCGCTTTGGGAATGATGTTGAAGAAAGAGACTTGAGCAGAGGAGATTGCCGAGTCAGTGGATAAACACTGTGAATGGGGTTTAAAACAAAGTGCATTTGAATACTATCTGTTTCCTGAGGTTGGAGAGTTGATCGTCACATTCATGGTATCACAAAGTCAAGCTTATTTGAAAGTTGTGACAAAGACATATTTCGCACATCTGTTTTCCAGAAAGCTGATGAGTTCTGTAGAGGGTAGTGAATGCCAATATGGGCTCCATCTCTTGCAATGGTGACAAGTGTCCTGTGTTCGAATTAGAGGCATCCTGTAATGCAACTACATTTAAAAGGAATAGAGAACATAGCTTGCCATATATCATGTCTGCACATGCAACATAACTGTAATGTGCATCGACATTAAGTATTTGTCATCGGACAGCGTGAAAATCAATGCACCACCGTGAACTTGTTGAATCCGCCTCACCCGAAAGTCTGTAGAGGATCAGCAGAAGATCTGCTTACAAGAAACGACACCTACGTGGGTGATTGCTCGCATCGTAAATAAGCATGAAAGTGGTAAAATTCCAAAGTTATTAAAAATCTACGCACTTCAAACTTCGGTGGCAAGTATGGTTCCAAAATTGGGAGCGACTGATTGTACCGGCAGTGTGATTGCCTCAAAAAAGTGAAAAGAAGAAGGAAAGCACCAACTGTTGATGATCGCATCATGAATGTGTCTGATTGTTGTCTGAAGATTTCCATCTATCATGGATCATTAACCCTATACCCTACTATCACTGTAACGATGTTGTATTATCATCAGGCAATAATTTCAAACAAGCATGGACTATTAGGTCAGACCTCAGTCTTACACTGCTATCTGCGACTGCAGCTTGCTATCCGCCAACACTGCAAACATCAAGGTCTGCACTACCATTGAAGATAATGTTCGCCAACCCAGCAAACCCCTACCGCCCCTCACACAGAGGAGGCTTCGCATATTTCACTACTACTCACAGTAAAACTGCTGCTTTGTAATCTTTCTAATTTAACGCTGCTTGTTATTAGAAATGTTAGGCTTAGCACAGCAAATGTTAAGCTGCACTTGGTAGACAACTTAGTAGGCTGCTACTTAGTGCTCATAACTCTCAGCTACCAGATGGAGGAGCAGCATTCTGTTAACTCTCAGCTACCAGATGGAGAAGCAGCGCTCAGCTCAGCATCAGGGGCAGCAGCAGGCAATACAATAAGTATAAAATCATGGAGTAGTGTTATTTTATTCTCATCTGTAAGTTACACTGCATTTGTTACCATCAGAAGTGGAACTGGATATAACTATCTGCTGCATTAAGAACTACAAAATCTGCAAGTAGCCTAGCAAGGTAAATAAAGGATGAGCTCTTAATAAACATGCCTAAAAAACAATTCCATTTCCTCACAAGACCACATTAAATGGCAAAATTAAATATTAAAGATCATCATACATTTCCAGTAGTTATTGAACATCAGATCATGGATCTCATTAGCATCTTCCGGAATGACTCCTTATGTTGCCACCTCAGTTTGAATTACAGGTATCAACGCATAAGCATGGATCCCGCAGTCAAACTGAGGATCTGCATTCACAAAGTACAAACCCTGGTAGCCTGCTTTAGCGCCCCACGAGTTCTGAACGATCCAGCACCCATGTGAGGCCTCAGTGAAGATATGATGAACATCGCCAGATGAGATTGTTGCTCCAACAGACACTGCGATCTACATCATCATCAAGACCAATGTCATTGTTATGGCATTGAAGTTGCATTAAATCATGATGAACAACTACGTACCCGTTTTGACACCTCTGGGAGAACGACATTAAAGACGACGCGGGGGTTGAAAGTGAATCTGCTATGAGAGTGCAACAGCAGCTGGAAGCCAATAATCAGTCCGCTCATTCAGTGTGTGCTGTCATTACCTGGCAAGGAGCCCAGCCAACAAGAATGACAACATGGTCAGTGAATTCTCCAGTAGAGTCTTCCAGGGTGCAAGACACACCCACTCCTAGGTGTCCAGGGAAGCTAGGCAGAAAAGAGCTGCTGGGTACAAACTTCTTGAACGCTCCATGCACTTGGAGCACTCTAGTGGCCACGGAGACGGCCCCATGATTCATGATGGCATCCTTGATCTGTTCCGTGGTATTGGGGTGCTCATAGTGTGTCATCCCAGTGGCCACACCTCTCACAGACCTGCATGCATGCAACAAAAATTCTGAGGATATAGAGCTTAAGATCATATAAACAGCTGGTCTAAAATAAAAAGACTGCACGCAATAAATGCTGCAAACCAACCATTTACATGTTGCTTCATTTTTTAGAATTATAGTTTGCTAAGCATGGTCAAAGCCCTCCTATACCAAACAAAAATTCAGAGGGAAAGAATGAGAGCTCTTAAATTATTTTTGTCCAATCGCTACAACCTTCACATACTAACTGGTCGATAATGCTGACCTGTCACAACGCCCTTGCACACCAGCATAAGGATAGTCCAGCTGGACTGGGATTACCGAACCAACATCAATGATGAAGTCAAGAGCCTCTCCAGGGAAGCCTCCCCAACACCCTGAACCACCTTCCTCAATTTTGCCCGTAACAGGAATGCAGTCCATGATAAACTGTGGAGAGAAGGTGAAATGTTGTCCAGTCGTCTTAGAGTAAACTGAACTTAGGGAAGCAGCAATACTGAAGGCGTAACAGGACGCACACGCCTGCTGATTCTGGACATCTGGAACGTCAGTGTAGTTGTAACTTCCCAGGTAGAAGGAGGAGGGCTGCTTAGAGGCAGATCCAACCATGTTGTAAGGCATTCTCTGAGAGTGGGTTTAAAAAAGAAAATCTCAGAGTATTGGAAAGAAAGTCATTATGGTTATAAATTTGAAGAAGCATAGAAGCTTTGAAGTTTGCCATAAATCTCAAGAACACATGACATCAACAAACTCATCACTTTCAAATAAGAAAAGAGATCTTAGTAAGTGACAGTAAGTAACAGCACCCAGAGCAAGACAGAAAAGGAATGCAACATGACCGGGAGTGTAAGACAGATACGGAATGCAATATGACCGGGAGTGCAAGACAGATCAGGAATGCGACGTGACCGCCAGTGCAAGACGGAAAAGGAGTGCAACACCATCGCCAGTGCAAGATAGAAAAGGAATGCAACACCATCGCCAGTGCAAGACAGAAAAGGAATGCAATATGACCGGGAGTGCAAGACAGAAAAGAAATGCAACATGATTGCCAATATACATACATGGCGGTAGGTGCTCAGTGCCCCAGGCTGTCCCCCAGTGTAGACTGACTGGAAAATGTCTTCCAACTGCCTCCAATTGGGTGGAACAGGTGTAGGATCTACAGAAAGAAGTTCAGTACCTTGATTGGGTTCTAATAAAATCATAGTACGAACCAGGCTAATCAACCCACATTTAATCGAATTCTTGTTTTAAACACACCTGGGAAACTATTTAGCAATCCCAGTTCCTGAAGTCCTCTCGCGCGAGGCTGACAAGAAGAAAAAGCATAAACAGATTTCTGTGTTGAGAGGCATGAGCTCCTTATTTCAGACACAGGGTATGGTATGTGAGCAAGAGGTACTGACTCATTGTTGGCATACGCTTTCAGGGAGTCAGGGATGAAGTCCCAAGTAATAGAGCCTCCACTTGTGTGATGAGCTTGACAGGGTGGCGGTTAGTGCTGTCTTGGATATAGCGGTTGGTAACTGCTGAGTTGTGGGCAATATCTCTGCTCCAGAGATCCATTGGGGTGCTTTGTGTTGTGAGCTGACCGCCGTATCGCCATGTGCCAGGTTCAAACCAGATCCAAGCTGATAGAATCTCCTTAACGGTAATCCACTCTCCTTCGCTGATTCCATGGCCAGGCTCAGCATACATGCATGCTTGCCCTATTCCCCCAGTCCAATTTTGGCTCACATTAGGGGCTATGTTGAAGAAAGAGACTTGGGCGGATGAAATTGCTGTGTCCGAGGACAAACACTGTGCACGGGGAGTGCTTCGGTAAGTGTCCACGATTTATTGAGGAAAATATAGAAGACTTGACAACAATATCAAATGTATGATGTTGGTTGAGGTAATAAATGATTCAATTGACTGAAATATCACTCACATCCGTGCGCCAGTATGCAGATGAGTTCTGAAGAGGAAAGTGAACTCCAATGTGTCGATCATCTCTTGCGACGGTTACAAGAGTCCTGTAGATACAGAGAATTACAATGCGTGTCAAGGCTTTGTTAAGAGACCTGCATCAGGATCATTTATCATGAAAAACCAGAACAGGTTTGTCGCGGTCTGACGCAGATGAGCCGCTGCACCTTGCACTACTCATATTAAATGAAAATAATTCTCACCCCAGACTTTGGAGAGGACTGTCTGACGACCTGCTTAGTATAAACGATACCTATGGATGTGTTCAAATCATCAGCAAATGACATCAGGATTATCGCATTGGTGATGATGTCGTCCTTACCTCAAATTTTGATGTTAAGTATGGCTCAAAGTTAGGATAATGCAGATTTCTACAGCTGGCGAACCCAAGCAATGTTGCAAGAAGAAGCTGTAGACACGGTGTAATGAGCATGTTCAAGGCTTCTCTACAACTGAAATATACGTTAGTCGGCTGCTTTCTTTCAACGCCCACTCAGTAAAATTTGATTTTTCAACATGGTTTATTAGGGCTACTGTTACTTAAATACTGCCTGAAGTCCTAAAGTCCTACGGCAGCGGCCCTCACTCATTACATTTATATTCTCTCAGGAAAGTGCGCGGCATGTGCCTGGCCAGCTCGTTGTAGGAGCATGCATGATATTTTGTATCGCCTATCATACCTAGTTGATGCAGGCACATGTCCTTAACATTCAGGCGGTCGTAGACGATGAGACGCAGCAAGAATCATAGTCATATGATTATATATAGATGCAGCATGTTAAATCCAGAGTTGGGACAGCTCTGCCCCCTCCGCTCCCAGATGCTGTCAGCTGAGATGGGTTGAAACAATTTTTGAAGTATTTTTCTAGATGTTCACAGAAAGAGCCACAGCTCCATCACAGCTATGAACGTGCTCATAACTACATCTAGTGATATAATGCTGAGTATGCTGAGAGTATGAGAAAATCTCTTAGAAGGTATATATTAGTGGGTGTGATGAAGGCATTATCTCTAGAAGAAGAATCATACAAACAAGTAATTTGCTTTTGCAAATCACCTGAAGCACTGTCCATAAAGCCCCCAGATCCCGGGCATTGAGTGCTGGATCTTGTTGGGATTCAAATGCTCTGGTCACCCAGCTACTGCGAGCTAACGCTTTGTCTTGCGTTAGGTTTATATTTTAAGTTCGGGCAAATTATTCTGAGGATGAATTGAACTCCTAGAGATGCGTCATTGCAAAGTTCAACCTGCACCAAAATGTTGAGCACTGCATTACTTGGGGCTTACATGACATGGGATGCTCATATAGGTAGATACTTCTTTTCCATGAATGATTGCCAAAGTTTCAAGTATTGATATGAGTGTTCAACTGCATCTTTATCTAGATATTAATTGCCAACAATAAATAAGCTGGCTTTAAAAAAGCGCGAAATCAGCAATGGAGGGGCACGACCTGGGTTTTGGTCATGGTTATGGCCTTAAATAATTATGCGCTGTCATAGACTGTTAAAATCCGATTCCATATTGTAGAGTCTCCGGTGACACAAGTATCATTTTGGCTGATTTGCAAGGCTGGCTTTCGATGTAGTATTGCATCAGCCTATCAAAAATGAAGTTCTATAATATCGTGGTACCTCGCTATTCACTGCAACACTTCCGCCATAGCCTTCATACCATGTGATGATCGATGCGATGAACAGTAGCAGGGTGACGAGCGTGCAAACTCCCAAATTTTCTGTATTGTTTAGCTACCTGTCTGAACATCGCCTACTGAGTAACATGCATGTCGCTTTCATCGTTATTTCCCAACCGAGAGAAACTGACATTTTGGAACTCTGTTCAAATTTGCGCACAACCGCAGTTCTCGGTGGAACGCTTTTAGGGACTCAGAAATGATAACTTGCTGTTAGCTTTTCAGTTTTACCTTTACTTAATTATGCACTGGTAGAGTGGGCGCATGTGTAAATGCCTCCTCAAGGTTTCAAATTCCAAACATCGTAAGTGACATTGTCATACATTTTTCCTTTTCAATGTGTTCCAACATAACGTCAAATCATAGACAGTAAATACTGTGATCATGGTCTGAAGCAAGAAACACAATTACCTAGATAAATTTTAGATCTGTGTTGATTAAACTGCAAGTCTCATTGGGCTCAAGGGCTAACAAGCTGGTACTCTTGATACAGCTCTTTACAGTTACGTCAGTCAATGATGATCATATGAGACTTCTTCTAATTAACCCTGAAATCAGGATTGAAGAGGAGCACAAGAAGCCAATTTTCTGCATAACCTTCAATCAAGTGAGTCTAGAGTGTCATCATCTATTTCTGTTGAATACACTTTTAAATCTATCTCGTTTTTTGTCTTGCACTCAATCTGGAACAGGTTGACTCAGCACACAGCAGAGTATTTGCATCAGTTGGCTCCAACAGGGTGTGTATTCCAGCTTTTTACACTTACATCCAACTCCATGTACTCCGTGCAATAAGCAATAAACATTCAACTCCACGCCTCAATGAGAGGGCATAACATGCCTAACATCTCAAACCAGGCTGAGAGTTAGACAATCGTAGTGTGAACTAGATTTCACTACGCTGTAAGGCTTTTGATAAAGGGTTCTGCATATCTGTGATGTTGAGCCCTGAAGACTGATGAGGACAACCTTTATATTTTTAGACATATGTCCTAACAGGCCAGCATATATGAGTGTCTGGATGGAGGGACGATAGATGTACTTCAAGTGTACACAGATGAAGATGTAAGAATTTTCAGCAGCATCATAATCATGACCTCGATTGCATGGTTCAAGTCTGTTGCTGCAGATGAAGGATCTCTGTAGGTGTGAGGACAGTGTGATTTTAACTGCATTTGTAAAAGGCTACAGTTGTTCTTAGTACACATAATGTGTACCGCAATGTTGTGCATGTTATACATTATGTGTACCGCAATGTTGTGCATGTTATACATAATATGTACCGCAATGTATTACACAACAACAGCTAATCCAGACCAATCAGGAAGCTTCTTTCAAATTTCAGTGCCTTCATTCTGTCTTCAATTCTGTGAACTTGTAAGACTAGAAAAATCGGAATGTCCTCGATTTGTTTTACAGTCCTAAAGCGTCAACTTGATGATGCAGGGCGGTAAATATGACATCTGGGATGTTCTATCATGTCACATATCAATGCTCCTTGAAAGAGTATCGTACTGAAATGCAAGTATGTATCTTCCTACTGCCAGTCAGATGAAAGCTTCTATGTGTGCAAGTGGACGATGAACCCAGATACTCGGTCGCCTCTTCTGCTGATAGCTGGACAGAAAGGAGTTGTCCGTCTCGTTGACTGCGGGAGTGAGTCTCTGGTGCATGTAAGTGCTGTGATCAGCTTTTACCACATTTTCACACATGTTTGACAGGTCGAGCAGTCCTTGGTTAGTTGAGAAAAGAGTCCTCATTAGAACTGTTTATTGCCTGCTCTTATAAAGCAAAATAAAATGGCAGGTAAAATTATTGCCATTGTGCCCTGGCAGATGCATTGAATTCCTTGCCTGAAGTGGAGCTGAAAATGCTCGAACTGATCTTGCTAGTACTGAAAGCCATCTTACCGTGTTGGTCCTGCCTGCTCACCACCTTGATCTACGTACTCCAGAATCATTGTGTCATTTCAAACTTTTTTCCCACTCTGTTGTACATGCAGACCTTTATGGGCCATGGGAACAGCATCAATGACATTTCAGTGCTGCCTCAGAACCTTGACCTCTTTCTAACTGCTAGCAAGGTAACTTAATTCAAGATGATGATGTCAAAAATCCTCTTCTTCGGGGCTTAAAAAGACCAGGGCCTGCCAGGCATACCTTCAATCCTACCTTGAGTTTCTGTTAATTAATTTCACAAGAGGTGCAAAGAGCTGCTTCAAGGTTGTCTACCTCAATATTTAGGACGAGAGCGTGCGATTGTGGAACATCAAGACAAAGACTTGTGTGCTGATCATGAGTGGTGTGAATGGACACAAAAACGAGGTCCTTAGCCTGGTGCGTTATTGTTGTTATTTGCATGTGATGTGAAATGAGGTTGATGTAAAAATTTGCTAGTTTGGGAGGTCTTCTCCTCCTGGCTCCTTGAGATGTGTATCTTCCGGTACCTTCCAGCAACATGTAAAACCATGACCTTGATAATGTTGAATCCAACAGTCATTATGGGAAGATCAACAGAAATAGGTCACGGTGTATTGTTTGATATCATCCGAAGTACATCCATGATAATAACAAGCAATGAGGGCTTTGCTCATCTGCTATGATGAAATGTAGTTCTGTCCATCGCATGAATGCATACCTCACTGCTTTTTGGCTTAATGTCTAGATCATGACGCCTCATTATATTTTTCTATGACTGCTTGTTTGTAAGGATTTTCACATGTGGGATGGCCATCGTTTTCTTTCAAGTGGTATGGACAACACGGTTATGATCTGGTCTTTGGAAGGCAAGACCTTGATTGATCCTCTCATCAATAAAGCCAAGGACTACCTCATGAGTACTCACTGTCATATAGTCTGTCATATAGTCTGTAACAGGCTGGAATACATTTGATGTAAACTATGGCCTCCTCATCACCTTTTGCATAACTAAGTCACTTGCAGCATGTCCTCGAGTCAATATAACTGGCTTTTTCTTTCCTGATATTTTACCTGTTTCAGAGAATGCCTCCTTGATTGAACAGTCCATGTCCTGTTTCAGAGAATGCCTCCTTGATTGAACAGTCCATGTCCATGTTTCAGAGAATGCCTCCTTGATTGAACAGTCCATGTCCTGTTTCAGAGAATGCCTCCTTGATTAAACAGTCCATGTTTCAGAGAATGCCTCCTTGATTGAACAGTCCATGTCCTGTTTCAGAGAATGCCTCCTCGATTGAACAGTCCATGTCCTGGAACGACTCAACACGCTCCTTCCCAACCAAATTCAACTCCAAGCCCATTTTCTCCTCCACTCAAGTATGTGCGTTAGTGTGAGCTTGCCATCATGCACCAGCGCTCTTGTCATGTTAGATTTGAGGTCAAGGACTCTGTAAGGTGGTCATAAGCCATCATGTTAGAGTTGAGGCCAAGGACTCTGTAAGGTGGTCATAAGCCATCATGTTAGATTGGAGGCCAAGGACTCTGTAAGGTGGTCATAAGCCATCATGTTAGATGTGAGGCCAAGGACTCTGTAAGGTGGTCATAAGCCATCATATTAGATGTGAGGCCAAGGACTCTGTAAGGTGGTCATAAGCCATCATGTTAGATTTGAGGCCAAGGACTCTGTAAGGTGGTCATAAGCCATCATATTAGATGTGAGGCCAAGGACTCTGTAAGGTGGTCATAAGCCATCATGTTAGATGTGAGGCCAAGGACTCTGTAAGGTGGTCATAAGC
>BEGY01000050.1:170115-301622 GCA_002335675.1 Chlamydomonas eustigma | reverse complement strand
TTATGATGATGTCATCATCCCTTGAGACTTCATATTAGTTAAGATGACTGGTTTATGATGATGTCATCATCCCTTGAGACTTCATATTAGTTAAGATGACTGGTTTATGATGATGTCATCATGGCTTGAGACTTCATATTAGTTAAGATGACTGGTTTATGATGATGCCATCATCCCTTGAGACTTCATATTAGTTAAGATGAGTGGTTTATGATGATGTCATCATCGCTTGAGACTTCATATTACTTAAGATGACTGGTTTATGATGATGTCATCATCGCTTGAGACTTCATATTAGTTAAGATGACTGGTTTATGATGATGTCATCATCCCTCAGGTCCGCCAGACTGCAGTGTCACAAGATGGCTCCATAGTCCTAGCCTCTTGTGAGGATGGCAGTATCTGGCGCTGGGATAATAAGGTGACTGATAGTCCTAGCCCCTTGTGAGGATTTCAGTATCTGGCGCTGGGATAATAAGGTGACTGATAGTCCTAGCCCCTTGTGAGGATGGCAGTATCTGGCGCTGAGATAAGGTGACTGAAGTTACAGTACATGTAATCAAGAGCTGAACATAGAGTCTTTGGGCTCACCTGGATCCATATGAATTGATTTGCTAGGCATTATTATCTTACAAACATTAAATACATTGAATGTGCACGTACAGACTGTCCTTTTCACACTGTTTTTCATTGAGGGACACCTTGTTCTAAAAGCAGTCACATCTTTTGTTAAAGCTGCAGGTTGCAGGAGCAGACTTGGGTGGACCATCGGCGGCAGGGTATGGATCTGTTAGTGTAACGAAGACATCATGTACCACCTGACTCGAGGGCTCGTTGGGACTGTGTCAGCATCAAGCATCAGTTGATATCATGCTGGCATCTCCACAGAGCACAATGACAATTCTGTTAGAAGCAGATTCTGTCCACCAACTGGTTCGTAATTAATAGAGACACTCTTGACATAGTTGCACAGCTAGTCAGAGCCACGCACCACGACAATCGTATTGGTCTCGTGGGTCCGGTTGTGATTATGACATGTTGGTGACTACTTCATGGCTTCAATATAAGTTACATTTGATGAGAATAAGAAACCTTTAAAGGCTGTCATTGCTGCAGCATTGACAAGAACTGACATAGAAAATGGAGGCATCTGAAACCTCATAGACTTCATTGTACCCCTCAGATGAAAGGAGCGCAATCTTGCTTCTGCTAGATGAAGCAGTTAGTAGTTCGCTATGCGTCGCCCATGGCATACTTCCTAAGGCATCAAGAGGACAAAGTCAGCAGTGAAAGATGGAAGGCAACAAACAACCTTCACAATACAAAACGTAAAAACGTTAATAATGAGGTTCATGGGTAACATCCATGAAGCTCATCATGGGTAACATCATGGGTTTCCTCCTGAGGAGGAAACGTTTCTGGAGCACTAGTGGAATGGAACAAACCTTGTCCACTCGCGTGCCTGGTCCTCATAGCGCTTCTTGTCAGTCTTATAGATCTGCCCACAGGAAAAAGCAGGATCAGAGGACTATGAAGATTTTATGTGCTAAATTGAAACAGAGTCATGAGGACAAGAAAGCGTGCAAAATTCAAGGATGAAACCTTCATCACACATCATAGTTCCTATCGAAAAAGAATAGACTCCTCAAATGTGAACAGTTTATTAAAATATTGTATCCGCACAAATTATCTTTCAAATTCTTCTGTACACCATTATACAGTTTGGTTCATATTTGAGGTTAATCACAATGCAACTCACGTGTGCAATCTCGGGTACCAAAGGATCATCTGGGTTGGGGTCAGTCAAGAGAGAGGAGATGGACAGAAGCACCTGCAGCAACAACAGACCCATACGAGCTGACAAATTATATAGAGATGGTGTTTCATATCTCTTCATTTCCAGTCAAAATTCAGTGTGTACTTGTGTGATGTGCTGTCTCCTTCTGACTCAGGTCTGCTGGTGAGCTAGTATGTTAGGAGGATTACTAAAGACTTAATCGAGGGGAGAAGCAGCATGTACACCAGCCAGAGTTCAAGGGAGGGCACAACATGATCCTCATGTCGTAAGTGGGTCAGCATCATCATCCTCAGTATCCTCAGATCCATTTCAAGTGACAGGAATGGTGGAGTGGAGAATGGACATCTAGTAGACAACTCTTAACTGACCTTGGAGATGGTCAGTGCAGGACTCCACTGATCCTTCAAGATGTCTAGGCAGATGGAGCCTTGGCTGTTAACATTGGGGTGATAAACCTGAGGCATGGAGATGACCTTTAAGACATGAGCAGCCAATGTTCACGTATATCAACAAGTTAGAGAGTAAGAGATGTGAGATCTTATGAGGTAAGGAAGTTCCTAGTGCAGCCTTTCCCATTTTGATTTGAGTCCTGGTTGAGACATTTCTCCACTTCTTGTTTTTTAGTGCTGCACATTATGGTCATGACCGCAAGAAGAGGATGCATGGATGATCAAGAAAAGAAATACCTTGGTAGTGAATGCCACTTTGGGAGGCTTGAATGGATAGTCAGGGGGGAAGTGAATCTTAACAAAGAACACACCCCCTGAGTAAGGGCTTTCTGAAGGTCCCATAATGGTTGCTTGCCAGCTGAACAAGTCATCACCCTCGGGCCCAGCGCTACAGGAGGTTGGAGGATCCTTTTGAAGATCCTGGGAGACGCATCGAACAAGGAAGGCGATCTTTCAAGTCGTCTACGAAAGCTGTTGAAGAGGCAAACTGGTTCTAGAAGCCAAACGCTCATGTAAGCGAGATGAACTCATTAGAAAAGAAGATGTACGATGCAACATATCTTCCACGGGGGACATCGGAATTAGAAGATCTGGAGAGCTCCTCTGAGCTTAACACATTCTATGCATCTCACTAACCTGAAGCTCCTACAAGATAAAGAAAAAATGTAAGATAAGAGACAATACCAAGAAACTTAACCCAACGAAGGGTCATCATGCGGCGTCTCCAAGTAGAAAACGGAATTATTAAATTACCTTTTGAATGCGTTTACTACAGTGAGGTAAAAACGAGTCAGAGAAGAAGAGGAAGCTTCAGGGGACAAACACAAACAATTATGTAGAACAACATACCTAGCCATAGAAGAAGACCAGTCACGTTCAAGACCTAAATGTTACTTAATGTGCTGTTCAAGCACTGGCCTAAATGTTGATGATCAGAAGAGGCCAATAAAAATTTAGTACCTCTTGTAGCAAGTTAGGAGCAAAAGCAACACGCGAGCGTGATTGAAATTACTTTCAATTTGAAGTGTGGACTACGCATTGATGTCCACACACAAAGCACTTTTGCCACCTCTAATTTTGGGTATGAAAGTGACCTAGTACAAATAATTACGTTGACGCCTATCTCGTGCATCTCATGTTACAAATTCAATAGAATTTATAATCATTACACTAACTTCGGGACCTGAAAACCTGTGTTTCATATTGAAAACGTATGAACATGTAGTGTTTTTTATTACCAAATTTTTAAATTATGTTGTATTGTATTATTGCGTTCGCGCCTGAAAAATGAGGAAGACTTGTCTCAGAAACTAGAATTCCAGCGAGGAAATTCTCATAACATTAAATTCTGTGTTCCCAAGCAGATAGTAACTAGACTTTAAACCCTCCTCACTCTTAACTTCATGACATATTTGTATCCTACTTAGGAGCACTAACAGTCATAAGGATAAGGGTATGTAATTTGCCAACTATGTCTCACAAGCTTAGTTGTTCAAAGCCTAAAAAGCCAAGGATTAAAAGATCTGAGAGATTTATCTTAATAATCAATTTAGAGCAGCCTCAACAATTGGCCCAACAGCTTGTCCATGTACACATAGGAGAACTCTCTGGAAGGAGGGGAGGTATCAGATTTATTACATACTGATTGTTGATCCAGGGAGATCATCATAGCCAGTATCAGCCTTCTAACATCTAGCCCATAATCTGAACTCATTCTGCCGCCCGAGTTGGTGCTGTCTTCCTCCTGCTCTTTGCCATAACAGGAGCAGGTGCAGATGCCTCCACTTTCACTATTCCCTGAGCAGTCGTAAGCTTGACACTGCTAGGCTGAACAGCAATGATTGGGGCCTCTACCTTCACTTGGGCCTGCACTTTCAGGGCTGGGCCTCGATGAGAGTGATAACTGCTGTCCTCGTTCTCCTCCTTTAAAGTAGTCTGTTTCTTGTGTCGTTTCTGTATAGGAGGAGGAGGAGTAGCATGCCTCTTACCCTTCCCCTTGGCAGGCTCCTCCACAGTACCATTCTCCTCTTCATCCTCCTCCTCATCATCGTCTTCCTCGTCATCACTTTCCCTCAACTCCTTTAGCCCGCTGATCCCCAGTTCCTTGAGGATTCTGCGGAGGCGTGGTGTGCTCGTCATACGCAGCTCCCTCTCTGACCTTGCCTTGGTCAGTAAAGACTGATGGAACACCAACAGAGGATCAGCATGGGTAGGAAGTGGCTCTACCTCCCATTCTACTTCACTCTCATTCATCATCATGAACAACCCATCCTGAGAAGCAGCAGCAGCAGCAGCAGCTCGAAGTGAGGGAGGGCCACCAATGCGCCGCCGTGGCCCGCCTTGCCTTGTCCTGCTAGCACCACCATCTTCATCCTCATCAGCATCCTCTTCTTCATCCTCCTCCTCTTCCTCATGTCGGCTACTGCGGCGACCTGCACCGCGACCTCTTCGTCTGCCCCTACCCACCCCTCTGCCAGGTCCCCTGTTGTGCCCTCTAGTTCGAGGAGATCCCCGATCCACAGAATGATAGTCCTTGCCTGGAAACCCTTTCTTGAATCCTGAGCTAGGCAACATGCCCCCTCCCCCTTGAGTACCAGATTTTCCCAAATACTGATTACCCGTGAAGTCTGGTTGATGCCGGGCCCTGGCCTGGCCATGGTTGTCCCCATGCCCGTGATCCCAGTCACCCCTGGCATGAGCATCATGGCGACCATTCACTCCTCTGCTGTCCCTATCCCGGTTATGCTGCTGAGCCTGGAGATGCATTAGGTCCCGTCCAGACACACCCACTACTCCTGCATGATCCACTCTGCCTCCCATACCGCCATCCTCTGGAAAGTGCGCATACCTTTCCGCTGCAAAACCTGCATGGTGGTGCCCCCCAGAAGCCAGCACCGCCGCCATCCCCAGTTGATGCTGTAGTAGCTGAGTGTACATATCAGGGTGACCCCTCCCATTTGCTGCCAGCATGTGAGCTATATGACTGGTACCACCTCCAACCCCTGCTCCTAGGAATTGACCTGAGCCCCCTAGGGCAGACAGGGCGGCAGCACCTGCGTTGAAGGGACCGTTTCCAAGGATCAAGGGGTTGCCCATTGCTGCAGCAGCAAGCGCAGGGTTGTTCTTCAAAGCCTGGAGAAGTGTCAGATTGTTGCCACCAGCTGCTGCTGCTGCCAGATGCCCCTGCATTTGCCCAGCAGCTGCATGGCTTAATTGCTGAGGGGAGAAGTTGCTCATGTAAGCTGCATGGCTGCCCTGCTGCTGTTGGTGATGGAGAGCATTGTGTAGCAGCTGCTGTTGATGCTGCTGTGGTTGAGTGTCCTTCGCATACTGGTGCTGCTGGGGATTTGAAGCCTGAGGCTGGGCTTGAGAGCCCTGTCTTCCACTGTGACTTGCTGCAGGTACTTGCTGGCTCCTCCCAGGGGAGCTGATAGAGTGCCCAGCTGCATCCCCGCCCATCATGCTGGTGATCACAGCAGGCCCCGAGATGCCTGCCTCTACTAGGGGGCTCAGCTTTACAGTGTGTGCATCCAGAGGTGACGACACAGGTCCCCTCAGGAAAAGGGGCTGGGCAGGGTTTAAGGAGGGTTCCATACCGGCATGAGCATTGAGGTGTTGCATCCTGGCCACAGGGTTATGAGGGGGGCTTGTTTTGATACTGGTGGTTGTGGTGGAGCCATGAGAGGGAGGTCCTGACATTACGCCTCCTGCTTCTCTAGGTGCCTGAGCAGGGTGGAGCCTAGGAAGACTAGAAGTGGGAGCATCCTGAGTACTTGCAGTCTTGCTGTTGGAAACAGGGTCTGGTATCACAACAATGCTATTTGTACTGCCTGTCACTACAGGCTTAGGCACGTACATGGAGGATGCTGGAGGATGGACACCCTGTGATGTCACTGTATTCAATTGGGCAGTTAGCTGCTGTCTAGCTACCAAAGCAGCTGCCACATTGGAGACCTGGGAAGCAAGTGTCGCTGCTGATCCACCAAGAGGGGATGATGTGGTAATGGAGCGGATATGCCCCGGGGAGACAGTTGTGATCGACCTGGCAGTTGTGGAAGCAGCAGCGGTAGGGACAGAGGGAGAAGCAGAGGAGGCAGTCATCTGGGATGCTAGCTGCTGTCTCAGGGTGACAGGGATACTGGGAGAGTTGGTGTGTGATACTGTAGAAGCAGCAGCGGCAGGCGCGGCAGCAGATCTGTTGTTTTGAAGGCTGTGATGAGCTTGTGTGGAAGGAGCAGCTGATGTGATGCTAGATCTAACTGATGGTAACTGGCTAGTGGCAGCTATCCCTGAATCTGTGATGTATTGTGCGCCATTGCTACTGGTGTTCATTAAGCCCACCACTCCAGCTGAAGAGTGGTGGGCACCCACTTGCTGACCAGCCACCAAGCGCAAGGGTTGCGCACCCATGCCGTTACTGGATGCTGCTGCTGCACCTGCTGCCATAGCTGCGATAAGGGCTGCAGCACTGTCTACTCTAGGGCGCTTTTGAGCTCCGGGGTTTATGTCATCAGCATCTGATGATGTAATGTTAGCTTTCAAGTCCGGCAAGGACCTGTCGGGTAAACAGGAGTACCACTTGTTTCCTTACATTAAGTAATTAAGCCTTTAGGGTTTAGGGTTTAGTATGCCTTTAACACCTTTAAATGCACATCAATGTATATCCAGAAGCAGTAGTGTTGGTGCTGTTGTACATTGCACTCGTATGCAGTCTTACAGGAGGCAATATTCTTAGATGATCCCAATTTCTGTTGTTTGATAACCACTATCATCAAGCCTGTGGCCTCACCTTTCTTTTTGCACAGCAATGCCAGTGTCCATTTGTATGGGTTGCACCTGGTACTCAAGACCTACAAGCATGTACATGCGGAGGAAGTGGCTGTAAGTAGCTACGGAGAAACTGCGATTATTCTACAAGCATAGCATCCTCAACATATGCGATTGCATTGCTCGTTTAACAAAAATAAAGTGCATGATATTGTCGAAGTCGAGCGCGCATTAAGAATTTGAGTTGAAGTCTGACCATATTGTCAAGTGATTTTAAGATCGAGAAGTAACGATCATTATCAAATGAACACACAAGGACTCGGGAATCCTGAAAAAATAGAAAAAGGACCTTCATGTGATCATATCCATTCAGAATCGAGCCTATAATTGACAGAGTCATGCTATAACACAGATATTGAGAAAGTTAATCGCAAAACATTTCAGGCGGAAGTGCGCAGCAACCGTACGAAATACTCACCAGCAAAAGTTGACTGAATCCCTACAGAACTTGATGGACAGAATTAACGAAGATAACCTCAGAACGTTGCACTGCAGATTTAATGATGCATGGTGGGAAAACAGGTCGCAGCTCAAATTTGGGGCGTAGTTAGCAAAAGTCATAGAAATAGAAAAATGGAATGATTTGTATAAAATACGCCTAAACTGTAGAATGCCCAAACATGCAACTTCGACCTACAAACACAAAACGCTAGGATTCATCAATAGCATGTACACACCTTTGAAGCATAATGATCATATTATCAGATGCAGTGGGTGTCAGAGAGGATTTCCAGTCAGTCGAAAAATCGATGTTCTGGTACGATTTTATAAATCTCTCGATCTATAGTTTAAAACTACTGTGGATATCAGGAGCAGAAGAAGATGAGCAATGAGACCTGTTAAATATCGACTTCACACGGCGCTGGAGACTCTACGCTTTAATCGTGTACTCTTTAGGACCAAAAACATGCTATTGTGGCACGTAGCCTTTGAGACAACAAAACTACAGGACAAATTAAGCAGTAATGCTACTGCCACCGAGACCAGTCAACACTTTTGGAGCGGGTAAATGCAAACCCTAGATAGAAGCTGCCACAACTACGAGCTGCCATAACCACAACGGAGTCTCCGAGGCAAGTTTCTTAGCACAATGACAACATTATGTAAATTAAGCAGTCCCAAGTATTCAGGTCTTGATCACTCTGCCATGTAATGATCAGATACGGTTTTAAGCGTGTCTCATCCATTCGCATAATTGCATCTAAGGAAATTCTTTCTTACAGAATTTTTGTGATGACCGACAATTGGAGTGTACCAGCTCTACTTAGGTAATGATGTACATGGTCATATTTTATTTCGTGTTTAAGTAGCCTTGTCTTTTATTTATGTTGTGCAGTATGGCAAGGAGTTGCAGTTAGGCTGTCATCATGCAGATATGTCGTTGACTCTAATCATAGCCTTCATTTTTATTAAGAGACAGTTCAGTGAAATCGATGTTCCTTTGAAAAGATTACATAAGTGACTAGATAGTAAACGGGCTAGTGTGTATTAGAAGGTTGTAGTAACTGCTAAATCACTCCCGCGTTTTTGCACCAGCTGTCACTTCCTGCTCCAAGAAGCAAATGGGGAAGCCCTTCGTGATAGAGGGTAACGTCCCAGCAAGACGCGTGCAGCATATGAACAACTCGTAGGAGACGAAAGCAAAGAGGAGGAAAGAGAGAGAGAGAGAAAGAGAGAGAGCAGCAGCAGCAGCAGAAATAATAAGGTCTCAAGTCATTGCTGTCGTAACAAATTGGTCGTAATGACAGAAGCACAGAAAAAATAACATCTCAAAACAGCATCACAGCGTCTGATGATTGTAATTTGTGTTCATATCAAGCATGGCTGATATTGAGGCAAGCAGGTTCTTCAACAACTTAGTGATTATTCCAAACAGCAGGCGGTGCTCAAGAGGTGGAACTCATGCAGGTAGCAGAGCAAAGGCTGTATCTGTGATGAATAACGCATGGACAGTGCTCCCAGCAAACATGCGCCCATGAATCGCATTCTTGGCTGCTGTTGCTGACTGAAGATCAGCAAACCTCACAAATGCCTGTAGTGATTTAGGAAGCAGGACAACTAAATAATGTCAGCAGTGATCACACTACTCCATAAACATGATCTGCCATACAACTCAGATATCACAAATAAAATAGGCCCCAAAATGAACCTCCCTTCATTACACCTACCTTGCCATAATCCCCAGTTCCAAACATGCTGTCAGCCAGATGGGGCGGAGAGGGTCGAGGAACCTTTACCTAAAATCGTAAGCAAATTTTAACATGACCGTCAGGCATGTGTTCCAATCATCAGGCATGTGTTCCAATCTTCAGGCATGTGTTCCAATCATCAGGCATGTGTTCCAATCATCAGGCAAGTGTTCCAATCATCAGGCAAAGATCTTAGGAGGCATGAAGAGTTCTTCAAGGCATGACACAAAACAGCAGGAACTTGATACATGGCACTGACCTGGACCACAGCACCATGCCGCCCACACTCTTCCTTCAGATCCTCAATGATCTGTAACAGCAGCAAGGGACAATGACATGCAGTGAGGTCATGCAGGATTCGCAGTCATAGCCCAGGCCTTACATAATAGTTAAATGGTAGTGTACCTGCAGCTCAATGCTACTCAATATACACATATGTACCACACGAATCAGAACTCATACATAATGTACTGATTCTGGCATTTCATTTGTACTTCGTCAATCACCACAAATGGTCATTCCTAGGGTTCTGAATCGGCTTCAGTACGAATTGGTTTCAGTTACGTGGGTCGATGCTAAGGTATTATAGCATATGCACACTCTTACATCTGTCATACTGCCTCAGGTATTATAGCATATGCACACTCTTACATCTATCATACTGATTAGGTATTATAGCATATGCACACTCTTACATCTGTCATACTGCCTCAGGTATTATAGCATATGCACACTCTTACATCTATCATACTGCCTCACCTCCTTGTACTCTGCATCATCTTTCAAAACGCTGGCTGTGACCATGCCAATAACACACACACACGTAGTGGGTACAGCAGACATGGAGCCAGACGTAGGTGACATCACAGGTGTTGGGAGAGTGCCAGCCAGCGCTGCAGCTGCTGGCGCAGCCATGATGGGTGGCGGCCCTGGCAGCGCCATGCCCCCAGTGCCCATGGCTGTGGCCACACTTTGAGCAACTGCTGCTGACTGCAGTGCACCAACTGTTCCTCCTACCATGGGCAAAGCACCTGGCATTCCAGGGATCAGCCCAATGCCTGCACCCACAGCTGTCTGGATTCCAGTGTAACCACCCTGCTCCATGAGACCATGATAACCATGAACATCTCATACAAGAAAAACATGCCCACACATTGGAACTAGTGCAGGAACATGCCCACACATTGGAACTAGTGCAGGAACGTGCCCACACATTGGAACTAGTGCCAAGGAAGGTACCACACATTGGAACTAGTGCCAAGGAAGGCACCACACATTGGATCTAGTGCCAAGGAAGGTACCACGATAAGAACACTGCATGAAAATCATATAAAATGCCCACAAGCCTTTGCTACCGACTGAGCACCGAAACCAAGAACCTAGCTCTCCAATGAAATGTGAGGGGGCACATTTTTGCTTGCTATTCCTCTTTCCATTCTTATAACAAGAAGCGATACCCCTTGCACCCTAATTCCATGACAAACTCACACCTTATTAGCCCACTGCACAACGCACCTGCTGGAATGCACTGAGGGCATGTGTGGCAGCTGCTGCTGCAACTGCAGCCTTGCCAGGATCCACATATCCACTAGGTCTGTTAACAGACATGGCTTGACCCATGAACTGGACCTGAGTCACAACATTCATAACTGATAAGTAACAGTTAAACAACAGTGGGCTCCATACATATCTCAATGATGCGCTCTAGTTGGAACCACCCTTCAGACATATATTTGCCCAAATATTCATAAATCAAGCTTCATGATCTTCACTCAGGCACCCAGGGTAGTGCCTACATGTGTGTCTGATTCACCTGTCCATTCAAAGGTAGTGCCTACATGTGTGTCTGATTCACCTGTCCATTCAAGGGTAGTGCCTACATGTGTGTAGTCTGATTCACCTGTCCATTCAAGGGTAGTGCCTACATGTGTGTCTGATTCACCTGTCAATTCAAGGGTAGTGCCTACATGTGTGTCTGATTCACCTGTCCATTCAAGTCAAGCGCAGCAGTTGCCATCTCAGGGGTCCTGAACTCCACAAATGCATACTTTCCAGAAGAATGCATGTTGACCTGCAAGAGGTGATGCGGTATTCTTTAAACTTCTTTCAAACAGAAGTAAAAATGATGGTGAGTGTCAGACAGAAGTAAAAGAATGATGGTGAGTGTCAGACAGAAGTAAAAGAATGATGGTGAGTGTCAGACAGAAGAAAAAGAATGATGGTGAGTGTCAGACAGAAGTATAAGAATGATGGTGAGTGTCAGACAGAAGTAAAAGAATGATGGTGAGGATAAGCTTCATGCCTCACCATGATCACAAGCCCCATGCCTCACCTTGATTACAAGCCCCATGCCTCACCTTGATTACAGGCTCCATGCCTGGAATGTTGGAACCAGGGAAGCGCACCATCAGTGCAGTGTTAAAAACCTTCAATTGAAAACAGGAGAGCAGACTCATTACCAGCTTAAAGGCTAGATTAGTAGCAAAAGGTTTCACGTAGTCCAAAGGCAAGGACTACACTGAGACAAGGGGTACCAGGATGGAAGCAGCTGAAATCAAGTCCTACTAATCAGACTTGAGTCAATCGCGTCAATCTTGATAATCGTATTAGAAATCATGATGACTTCAATCAACACATCTATAAGGTGCACTGCTCAACTGAAGGGAGGATTTGGTTGTGTGACGCACTGGAAACTGTACACTGACAACAAAATCTTGTGCATCAGGATGTCCAGTTCATAGTCATACCTGCATAATGGTGGCGTCCGTGATAGCCCCTGCCATTAAGTTGCCCACATAAATCTACACAAGAAAGAGGATGTGTATCGTCTGTTACAAGGCACTACCCCTCAAAAGAGTTATGGACACCAAAGCATCAACGATCAGTTTAAGACATCAAAATAAAAAGATTACATCTCCATAGGAAGATTCCAGAAGGCTTGCAGTTTACACGAGGAATGTGACGGTGTTTGGTGAAGGCTATCAGAGCTGCAAACATCATCAGCAGCAGCAGCAGCAGCAGCAGGAAGAAGATTATGATTGCAGGGGAACAAAAAAAATGTCGATAGGACTATCTCAAGTATCACAACCCAACTTTGCATCCAACCCTGCGCCTTGTACTGATCAACAATCCTAAATGACATGTATTCATTACAGCCTTGCGCATTCTCCTGTTTGATTGATCAAACATCCCCCACAACATGCATTCATTACAGCCCCTAGAACCCACCCTTCGCACCTCTCGCTGGGTCTTGCTTGCTGCCTGAGCTGCAGAGGCTGCCTGCTGCTGAAGCACTAGCTGCCTGGCCTTGAGCTGCTGCTCATGCCACATCCGAGTGACTGCACACCATGTTAGTTACCCAATGAGAGGAGGGCAGGACAGAATACTAACTGCTTACCCAATACATGACTACCTTGACTGAACTCTAAAGATGCACACCATGCACCATGCGCAATATCTGGTGAAGATTCAGGGGGCTCACTGAGAATGCTATTTTTTAAAAACAAGACATGCTGATGCTGACATTTCTTTGTCTGTTACTAAACCTTCTCTCACTTTCTGATGGATCCACTGATGTGGATGGGATCTGCCTCAAGGCTGCGAAAGGATCCGCTCCAGTACCTGGCCCAACTAGTCAGGCACATGCAGCAAGGAGGAATAAGTCATTCATGTGTTAAGGACATAGCAGGTGCTTGAAATGTGATTTTTTTGAAGCCAGCATCCACAGGGACGAGGCTGCTACTTCTGCAGCTTACTTGCAACTTGAGGAGGAGCTTCAGGGAGCTTCTTCCTAGGTTTGTATCCCCCGACTCCGTCAGAGTCACTGCTGTGGTCTCTATCCCGGCGTGATCTTTTGTCTCGTGATGCAGAACGAGATCGACGCCGACGGTCCCTTGAGCTGTGTACATTAAAACAACAGTGATCACATTGTAATGTGTCTGACATGTTTATTAATTTGACGTTTTGCCCCCAATCACCTGCTCCGGGCCCTTCTTCTTCTGTCTCTACTTCTTGACCGGCTTCTCGACCTTCGCCTGTTCCTGTCATCCCTAGACCTCGATCTTCTTCTCCTGTCCCTAGATCGACTGCGAGAGACACTTCTGTACCTATCTTTCCGATCCTTTTTCCTGTCCTTATCTTTTTCTCTATCTTTCCTATCTTTCTTTCTCTCTGTTCTATTATCGTCTTTATCTCCTTTGTCATCTTTAGTAGCCGCCCCAGCTTCTACTGGTGCGTCCTCCACTTCCTGCCTCATCTTTTCATCGTCTGACATTCCTCAAGAATACAAATTACAAATGCCGGTAGTAGTGGGTAAAGAAATGTTGGGCAGTACATTCGCAGTACGCCTCAACCTCCACAGATCATGTTGTCAAAAGCCTTTTTACGGGACATTGACGACATCCTGATGATGTGGCGCATAAATTGCTTAATTTTAATATGCTAACATGCCAAATTCAAACATCTGGAAATATGCTGCTCAAGGAGATTTGGCAAGCCTTCAAAGAGCAGTGAAAGAGGGGGGCGAAGATGTGGACATTCAAAACAAGCTAGGCGAGAGTGCTGTCCACTTGGCTTCCAGAGGAGGCCATGTGAGCATGATTTCATTACACCAATTTTGCATGTCCCCTGGAATAAGGTTGCATTCACATTACTTGCTCTTATGCCCATCAGCCAATCTTGAGATTGCCCATGGAAATAGAATGATCTCAACAAAAGTGAAGCTTGTCTAGAAGAATGCAGCTATTGTGAGCCCGTCCAGCAATCTTTGGGACCTTAAAACAATAACAGTGCAGTGTTGAAATAATGACACATGCATGATACAATGACTAATGAATCACTGGGTTGATGTCACAGTGCTGTCACTCTTTTATTCATTTTTAGGCATCGCTCCTCCTTCTCCTCGGAAAATTTGGAGCTGATTTTACACTCACAGATGGGGGTGGGCGGACTCCAGCACACCATGCTGCAGCGGCTGGACAACTGGACTGTCTGAGGGCGTTAGCTGGTCCTTTAGGTGCACGCTTAGACATAAAGGACAGTGGAGGGAGGAGACCTCTGGATATTGCCAAGGGTGATGGTGTTAGGTGAGAGATGAGATTGCTCGCCCTTTTTTTGCAGTTGTACAGCATGTCTAGCATCTCAGTAGTTTGTATGTGATGCAGGTCTCAGTTTAGAGCGGCATGGAGTACATGAGGCCTAGCATCTAGTCAGTAGCTTGTATGTGATGCAGGTCTCAGTTTAGAGCGGCATGGAGTACATGGGGCCTAGCATCTAGTCAGTAGTTTGTGTGTGATGCAGGTCTCAGTTTAGAGCGGCATGGAGTACATGGGGCCCTTCTTTCTTTCTTAATTGATGTATAGCATGCATCAATAGCCACCTGTGATGCCTTGGTGTATGAAAACAGTGTATTAATAGATGTTGCAACAATCCTCTTCCTGTATCATTCAGGAAGTTTATATCTAACTGGATGTCAGAGGCCGCCTCTGGCCGGTCAGGTGGCGGTGGCTCTGGTGCCTCAGGTAAGCAGAGAGGCAGCAATAACAAGAGCATTATGGCAGCCACTAAAAACAGTTTGTTTACTTATTCAACGGTTGTGAGCATGGATGAGAGTGATGCTGGGACTCTAGCCGAGGTATATGCACAGCCACTCAGCAATGACGATGTACTCGACAAGGGCCATGCCTATACAGGTACTGCAGTAAAAGCTGCACACAGTAGCCAACTTGGTAAGCAAGCAGCAGCAGCAGGGAGGGTAGGCCGCCTTGCCAATGACTACCACTCCTACCAGGATGTGGAGCAGCAGAGGCTAGCCCTGAGAGCAACAGGCAGTATCCATCATCATCAGCAAGCAGCAGCAGCAGCAGGAGGAGGAAGTGTACACAATGAGATGAACAGTAGGGGAGGCAGAGGTTCGGAGCAAGAAGAGGAGGTACCGATGAAGGCTTCTCCATCCTTGACGCCTCTGAGTTGGCAACCTCTTTACAAAGCAGGTGACTTAAGCCACACCTGAAAATCAGTATGTTCAAATGTCCAGACTCTGATTTTCGTACTGCTGACTCTTTCTGCATGAAATCGCATGTTTCTGTCAGGGTCCTACAAGGATCTTGTAACAAGTCAAATTTGAAAGCAGGTTGAAAGTACTGATAAGAACAGAAAGAGGTTGTATCCTCTGGATTTGAAAGCAGGTTACCAGTACTGATGAAAGAGGTTGTATCCTCTGGATTTGAAAGCAGGTTACCAGTACTGATGAAAGAGGTTGTATCCTCTGGATTTGAAAGCAGGTTACCAGTACTGATGAAAGAGGTTGTATCCTCTGGATTTGCTCGTACAACAGCATGCTGTGTCACCTACAGGCACCACAAGGATGCCACGCTGCACACAAGAGGAGGTGGGTTTCACACCTCAGGGTCTGACTCTGGGCATGCCAAAGAGGCCATCATGGCGGGGTGTTGTCAGGTGCGACTTCCCTCCAGTTTCTCCCTACTGCTAGGCTTTTCATTGCCATATGGTACTCCTACTGAGCGTTACTGTGACACATGTTGTGCGGCTAGAGTCGTGATCTGCAAGATATGATGTTACAAAGGCAATGCCTGCAGGGCTCTCAACTGCAATGCCTGTTATAATGCATCAATAAGGAGGTACCTCTGAGCACGTATTTGCTATACGACCTAGTAGTTCCTTTCTACTCATCCTCAACTCTCAAGCAATGACCGCATACCACAGGAGTGCTCCTGAGTTGCATGCCCTAGAGGAGCAGGCTTTTGCCTCCTGGCAACACAGCCTGCAGCAGCGCCCAGACGCAGCTTCCATTAGCTTCTATGAGCCACGACTGGAGTACTGGAGGCAGCTGTGGCGGGTTCTGGAGCTATCAGATGTGGTCATCACGATTGTGGATGCCAGGTATGACTATGTGGCAGCTGCAACTAGGTAATTGCTCAGTAGGTCCTAGTAGAACTTAGTGGTTGTTGCTTGGAGAAGATGAGACTAAGGACCTGCGGCCTAGGGTGCAGAGTCTGTGATCATTGATGATCCCAGGTACGACTGTGTAGCATCTTCTGGATGATTGTATGTCCAGCACATAGTTATTGCTTGGAGGGGGGAATTAGCAATGTAGAGCTGGCTACGATGCAGAGTCTGTTGGCACTGTAATGTAGAGCTGGCTACGATGCAGAGTCTGTTGGCACTGTAATGTAGAGCTGGCTACGATGCAGAGTCTCCTGGCACTGCATTTCTGAAGGATTTATGATACCTCGCAAATTTCCCCACAAGTGCACTCACACTACTGCCTTGAGTAAAACCCGAAGCTTTCTTGTTGTACAAGAGATGCCATAATTTTACACATTATTGTTCCTCTTTCTTGTTGTACAAGAGATGCCATAATGTTACACATTATTGTTCCTCTTTCTTGTTGTACAAGAGATGCCATAATGTTACACATTATTGTTCCTCTTTCTTGCTGTACAAGAGATGCCATAATTTTACACATTATTGTTCCTATTTTTCCCCCTCAGCTATCACAGTATGAGGTTACTAAGTTACAAAGAGGTGTCCTCTTCAGCATTTGGAAGCACACAACAGCTTCTCACTCCTCTCACTTCTCTCCCTCTTGTCACTCCTCTCACTCCTCTCACTCTCTCATGATTCCTTCACATCATGGATCTTATTGTAGGAACCCTCTTCTCTATAATCACACTCTTGCATGATCTTATTGTAGGAACCCTCTCCTCCATTTCTCACACGCACTCACTCTTCACATTATTGAGGACCAGAAAGCCGCGCCCTTGCTGGTACTGAACAAATGTGACCTCATTCCCATGGGTATGTGTGAATGATCCATACTTGTATGACTGGGTGCCGATGCAAGCCTTCATCCCCATGGGTATGTGTGAATGATCCATACTTGTATGACTGGGTGCTGATGCAGGCCTTCAACTTCACTTGTCCTGAGCAAGATGAGCTAGGGGCTGTACATAGTACAGCCTTGTAGAATCTCCCCACTTCCTACTCTCTTTCTCCTCTGTATTGTTATGTGCGTGCTTTCTTTTTTTCGTTTTACATTTCTGTCCTCTGCTTATATACCTCTCTGCTGCTCTTCCTGACCTCCAAAACAGAGGCCGTACAAGAGTGGAAGTCCTACTTTGAGCAGCGATACCCTGGGCTTACAGTCGTGGCAGCCAGCACACGTGGAGACATCACAACAGCTGCTGGAGGAGGATGCAGTGCTGCAATGATCTCTTCAGGAGGTATTGGAGGAGGAGGCAGCAGGCAGAGTGCTGCTGGGCGTACAGGTGCTGGTGGAAGTGTGGACAGGGGAGCTGCTGCTGCTATCATAAAGGCAGTACTAGAGTGCCGGCTGCGTCTCAAGAGAGGAGACCCAGCTTGGGTGCAAGACTTGAAGGTAATGGTGGGGTAGGTGCAGGACTAGTAGGAGGTTATTGTGGGGTAGGTGCAGGACTAGGTGGAGGTTATTGTGGGTAGTTTGCATTTAGCCGGCTCCAAATGCATCAACCTCAAGGTCAGTCACTGTGATGTGGACCAGCTATGTTTTTGCTTGTATGGGATGAATGAAATTTGTTGTAGATGCAAGTGCTCTTTAATGAGTGTCAAAGGCTACAGGAATGATCAGAGCGTTTGTCTCCTCTGCTCCACAACCTGTAGAACAGAGCGTTTGTCTCCTCTGCTCCATAACCTGTAGATCAGAGCGTTTGTCTCCTCTGCTCCACAACCTGTAGAACAGAGTGTTTGTCTCCTCTACTGCTCCATAACCTGTAGATCAGAGCGTTTGTCTCCTCTGCTCCACAACCTGTAGATCTTGACTTACTCTTGGAGCTGGCACAAAGTGTATAGTTAGTAATCTGCTGTTTTTCAGGTATCTGACGTAGTGGGAGAGGATTTTGACGCCATCCTGACTGAGGCTAGGGCCAGGAGCAAGTACTCCAAGCGAGACTCAGATGTAGTCCCTAGTGCTTCTGATCTGATGGTAGCCTTCAAGAGAAATGTTGGTCAAGGGATGACTGGAAAGCTACAGTCTCAGCAGCAGCAGCAGCAGCAGCAAGGACAGCGTAGTAGCCGGGTTACGGTGCCAGCTGGTGGTTCTTCATCTGTCTCCTCTCTCAATAAGCAGCAAGGGGACTGTCATCCATCAGGCATCTCATCAGAAGGCAATAAGCAGCCTTCATCACTGAAGGGTTTAAGGTCTGGTTTGCCTCCACAGCATGTCTCGTCACAACATCCAGAAGGCAGCAGTGATGTGGATGAGGATGAGGATTACAGCACAGGCGGAGGGGCAACCGAGCAGCAGTGGGGTGTCAAGGGGACTAAGGCAGGTCGTAAACTGGCCCTGAAGAAGAAGCGGGCTGCCAGGAGGAGCCAGCAGCAGCAGCTTCCATCAGGTCCCTCCACCTTGCAAGCTGATGAAGATGGTCATTATGGCTGGGTGGATCTTGGACAGGACAAACTAAAAGGAGCAAGGAAAGGAATGGGCAGCATTGATTCTGGTAATGACATGAAGCAAGATCAAACTTGTTCTTCGGGTCATAGAGTTTTTAGTGCTGATAAAGGCAGAGCTGCGTTTGTGGATGAGGTGAAGAAGAGAGAAAAAGGAGGGGCTGCAAGTGCACATGCTTTTCAGGCTAAGAAGGGTACTGCTATGAAGAGGGATGCAGAGGATCACACTAGTGTGGAGGATGTGATGAGTACGGCAGAGGACAGCGTAATGGAGTCCGAAGATGGTGACCATCATCATAAATGGAAAGATGATGCTGATAGCCTTGTTTCAGGTGCTGATGAGGATGATGACGAGCTGAAGAGACAGGAAGAGGAGGAGTTTGAAGTGGTAGGCTGGTCTGGAGGTCCTCCACAATTGGATCGAAAAGAAGGGCAGGAGGGTGTGACCACAGGAGCTACAGGAGGTATTGATAATGTAGGGATGGATGGACTAGGCGCTGGAGGTGCACATGGCGGAGAGGATCAGGAGGAATGGTGCCAGAATCTGTAACTAGCTTCAGCTTCAGCTGATCAAGATATGGCCACCTGCTGCTTTGAAAGACATCGTGAGAAGCACTCGGGGCCCCTTATTTTCAAAAACAAGAGGCGGCATGTGGTGGTGAGCATGGTGGGGGAGCCAAATGTGAGTGGTTTAGTGACGGAGAGAACAGCTATAGCGAGTATTCATGCTGATGCGCCGTCTGGCGTTTTAAGCAATGCCCTTTATTGAAATGTCTCTAATTATGATAACGCAGCATTTCATGTTTCACCAAAAACCATTTGCAGTAGTCTGGTCTGCTGCTGTAGTGCTGTAGTCTGGTCTGCTGCTGTAGTGCTCTAAATACATGGCTGAACAAATCCTTATGTATAACCAGCAGGCTGGGAAGGTGTATTCCTTTTACTCAGTATCACAGCCGGTACTACATCCTTCATGACAGGGGACTACTCCAATACATTCACCTCAAGATCACACTCTGTGTTTCCTAGTAGAACCATAAGGTATATGTTATACATTCTTCTCCTCACAATCTGTAGCTTGTGTCACTATGTTACCAGGTGGGGAAGTCATCTACCTTGAACTCCCTGTTGGGCACTCATCGTGTGGCAGTGTCCTCTCACCCTGGAAGGACCAAGCATTACCAGACACACTTCATGACAGCAGATCTCATGCTCTGTGACTGTCCTGGTCTGGTGTTTCCTAGAGCAGGAGTTCCCTTGCCAATGCAGGTGACTAATGATCATGTTGGATTGTAATGGGGTCCTGATCAATGATCATGTTGGATTGTAATGGGGCCCTCATCAATGATCATGTTGGATTGTAATGGGGTCCTCATCAATGATCATGTTGGATTGTAATGGGGTCCTGATCAATGATCATGTTGGATTGTAATGGGGTCCTGATCAATGATCATGTTGGATTGTAATGGGGCCCTGATCAATGATCATGTTGGATTGTAATGGGGTCCTGATCAATGATCATGTTGGATTGTAATGGGGCCCTGATCAATGATCATGTTGGATTGTAATGGGGTCCTCATCAAATTACTACTTCTAATGACCATGCATTGGCTGTGCATTTGAGTGAAAACCCTAAAACCTAAAATCTAAACTGCAAAGATCACTCATTGGTGTGCTTCCTGAACATAGGTTCTATATGGAAGCTACCCCATTGCCAGGTGCAGGGATCCATACAGTGTGGTCAGGTGAGGCTATTGCCAGGTGCAGGGATCCATACAGTGATGTGGTCAGGTGAGGCTATTATTGCCAGGTGCAGGGATCCATACAGTGTGGTCAGGTGAGGCTATTGCCAGGTGCAGGGATCCATACAGTGATGTGGTCAGGTGAGGCTGTTTATTCTAGGATGTAGCTTGACTCCATGCAGTGATGTATTAGTCACATGCTCAATCACTGCTGGTATGTCAAAGGTGTCCTTGGATGGCATCATGATGTCTTTTGCTTATTCAACCAGCCTCCTAATTGTTATATCATGGAGCATCTATCTGTCAACATCATGACATTATTCTAAGAATGCAACCTGCAATTACTAAGGTAGCACTTAGTAAACAGCACCTGAAATTACACCGACAAGAATTATTAACAAAAGTGTGTTTAACCCTGCCTAGAGCAGTCAGTCAATTTACATCAGTGCGTCAGTCTTTGTGTGCCATGCAGTGCCATGTCAGTATTTGTGTGATTTTAAGTCTTTAGGAAAGTGATGTATGCACCCACTACTTTGTATTCCTCTCTCTTCTAGTTACCTCTGTGAGCGCCTCTGGCCAAGATTGCACAAAGCCTGGGGCCTTAAAAAGGTGCCATCAGAGGACATGGAGGACAATCGCTATGGGACAGTGACGGCTGGGAGCTCTGGCAGGCCGTACAGCAAGGCAGCCAGTACGCTTTGTGCTCATCAGGACCTAGTGCAGTACAAGACTTCAGTAACCCATGTAGAAGGAGCAGGAACTGTGGCAGCGCCCAGGGTCAAGGCCGCAGCAGAGACCACAATCCATGAAGATGTACATGATGGAGATTATGGAGACACAATCCATGAAGATGTACATAATGGAGATTATGGAGACACAATCCATGAAGATGTACATAATGGAGATGGAGACACAATCCATGAAGATGTACATAATGGAGATGGAGACACAATCCATAAAGATGTACATGATGGAGATTCCTCAGGGCTAGAGAAGGAGGAGGCCTGGAGCACTGCAGGTATGTGGTGTGCTGGGTAGCAATCTGCAGCTGTTATGTGATGTGTCATATACTAGTATGATCAAGTCATTATTTCAGATAGGTATCGAAAGCAGGCACATTCAGTCCTGCACTTTCGTCGTACATTCCTTCAGAGCTACTTGAGGCGGTCGCTGCTCACAAGAACTGGAGATCCAGGCGGGGCGGCAGACTGGATGTTTACCGTGCAGCGAATTGGGTGCTCAGAAATGCGCTAGCAGGGAGGCCTGACACTTGCTTGGCTTTCTTACCTCCTCAGAATACATCAACTGGAAAGCATTGATGATTCCATTTCATTACTAATGTCCTCTTACTACATCAGGGTTTACAGCGTTATTAAAACACCAAAAACTATGCAGCTCATAAAGGGCCAAACATCACTACAGAGAACGAATATGTAGAGACTTGAACAGCATTTATTTATCGGGGTGCTCGATGAATGGTATTTCATGATCTGTGCCTCCACCTTGAGACTGTGAGGATACCTCTAAAAATGTAGACTTTCAGGCTGTTCGTCCTTTCTTTTGCCTCTTAGTATTGCCATTCCGAGATTCAATTCTTTGATTCCTGATCCTGGGATCATCAATTTCCCTTGAATGTACCTGTGCTTCAATCATGTTTTTACAGTTGTAGGAGTATCATCTCGTTGAATCCATGTTTTGCTTAAACAATGCATTATATCTCAATCGTCATCATTTCAGATCCGCTCTTGGATTATTTGTGTTTATGTTTATTTCTTGAGAAAGAGATGCAATAATTATCCAGGATCATCCATGCTGTCAAGGTAGTCAAGATGGAAATAGACAATATCCTAAGATATATTCTGGATCGAACTTCTACTTGATGGAAGGATGCAGCTGCTTCTTACGAGCAAATGGATTGTCATTGCTGTGGGATGACATTTTCCTCTTGAGATTGCCATCAAAGCCCGGTTTGGCGTAATTGCCAAGCATACTACTACTGCTACTGACTTTGCTATTATGTAGCCCGCCTGATGACGCTAACCTGCTGTTGGTTATGTCATTGATTTTGATACCAGTCATTAGCCCAGCTTCTGGCGGCACCTGATCCATCCCAACTGAGCCTTGCCTCTCAAGGGAGGGGACGCCTCTGTAAATGGGCAGCTTCCCCTCTGGATCAGTGTTCTCCTCACACTCGACGCGTCCATCTCCATCTTGTTGTAGATCTCTGAATGAATTCTGCTGCTCCCTCATCAGATGAGCAGCGGCCGCGGCAGCTTCTTGCCGGCTTGACAGAAGGTTCCCAATGGCCTCTGTGTAGTGGCAGGGTCAGGAAAAAATCTGAGTCTAGCAGTGTCAGCTCGAGCTTACAATGCTATGACGAATGTACAGCAACATTAGCGATACAGCAAGCTCTTATAATATGAGTAACATCATCTGTTCACTGTAGTGTCGTCAGTTGCAGTCGTATGTGGCTGAAATAGCAATTGCGAGGGAAACAACGCAAACAACTTCCATCTGACTGACGACGCAGTCTTACGGAGTACAAAAATTCTACTGCTACTCGTGCGTAAGCAGTAAAGGAAGCTTCATGATGCTGGTAGTAATCAACAGTACGTCATGATGCTGGCTTACCTGCCAGCCTTGGCATCCTTTTAAAGTTTGCCAAACGGATAGCCCCTGTCATAGAGGCAATCATGGTATATATAAGTGTGAGGCGGATGGCCCCTGTAGAGGCAATCATGGTATATTGAAGTGGATAGCCCCTGTAGAGGCAATCATGATATATAAATAAGTGTGGGTTTTCGTTTTACCCCTTCAACAAAGGCACTGCGTCCAGGCCCACAAGTTTCTTGTAGAACTGCACTCAATGCTCAACTGATCTTCACATAGTCTTATCCAAAGAGTCATAGACATAAGGCTCTATTCCCCTTGAACCTACTTTCAACAATACACTACAGTAATAAAAGGAATGTTGATGAACGCAGCTCCAATAATGCATACCTTCCAGACTTTTCTCATCCTCCATCCTGCATGCAAGCTCCAGGCCTCTAGCTTGCTTGTCACCTTCAAGAGCTGCATAGTACAGCTTCATCAAGCACTTACTCACCTGTAAGTAGTAGGCAAATAGGGCATCAAAATGAGCTGGTAGATAATTCATTCCAAAATATCTGGACCGTAATTAGTTTGATGGATCACAAATGAAGAGGCGGCCCTAGGGATGAGCCATAGCAATAACATGATGACTGGAGGCCTGAAGATGGGCGCTCATGTTAAAAGAGAGCTCTTCTAGGTTAAGCTCTTCACCCCTGAATCTAACTCTCCATTATTGCGTAACCCTTATTATTTTTCATTCATCATCAGCTTTTCTCAGTCAGATTTTGCGCTAATTAGTACCTCAACGTTGGCATTTGCAATTTCCATTTCCAGCATCTCAGTGCCACATGCTGAGCCTCCTTGAACGCTGGTGTTACAAGTACGACAAGGAGACCATCAAGAATGATGAGGTTCAGTGAAATATTGAATTTAGCAGCTAAAGCTTTTGGCGGAGCAGGTTGGAGTTCATGTGCATAATGTGGCAGCAGGTTGGAGATGATGTGGCATGTGCATCACGAGCAAACAAAGTGATGCTGCTTGAGTTAAGCTACATTATCAACACCCCTTACTACTACAATTGGACAAGCAGGGAATCTTAGAAGTAGGGGAAGCTTGTGGCAATCTTCAATGAATAGTAGGTCAAGATGTTGGCAGCTTACTTGCTTAATGAGAGGCATGTTTTCTTCATTGAGCTGATGAGGAGGTCTGATTCAACGCCAGCAGACCCTCCTTCAATACTCAGCAAGGGCACCTGAAGAGCCTGCTTTGTGAAGATGGGTCTGGGATGCAGCTGCATCAAGAAACGAAGGGGACAGCTTAAGGCTATGCTTGTCAGAAGAAAAATGTAAGGGCCCACACTTCTGTGATCTTAAAGATCTGTTAACTAGTAGAACAAGAACGAGTACTGAGTATAAGAGATACAGCAAGTCTCTCACATGAGGGTTTGGCTGTGACTTTGAGCAGACAATGCAGGTGAGATTAGAAATGGACAGTCCTACAGGCCAGAAGACCTCCCCAGCTACACAATGAGCACTGCTCTCAAATACAGGCACCCAGGAGCCTCCCATCACAGAAGACCTGATGAGAGTAGGAGTACTAGGGTCACTGTATTGACTGGAAACTAGGATCTACTGTAAGTATGACCTGGGAGTATGAAGGGGTATGAAGGATGCCAGCTCTCCTCTACTGGAAGTATGACCTGGGAGTATGAAGGGGTATGAAGGATGCCAGCTCTCTTCTACTGTAAGTATGACCTGGGAGTATGAAGGGGTATGAAGGATGCCAGCTCTCCTCTACTGTAAGTATGACCTGGGAGTATGAAGGGGTATGAAGGATGTCAGCTCTCCTCTCCTGGAAGTATGACCTGGGAGTATGAAGGGGTATGAAGGATGCCAGCTCTCCTCTACTGTGATGCACGACTACTACTTGGCTCTCACCTCATGCGTAGTACACCGCTGGAGTCCATGGTCGCCAGCAAACCCTCGCTGCTGAACCCCAACCAAGTCAGTGTACATCCTGGTGTCATTGCCACCTCACATCTCTCCACCAGAGTCAAAGTGCTGAGATCATACACCTGCACAGTATACAATCCTGTTATGAAGCAAGAAGCAAGAGCATTGATTATTGAATCCCTGTGGTGGATCTACAATTTCCCTTCTTTTGAATTACTGGGTAGAACATTTTGTTTCAAGGCATCAACCACAATCTGAAATAGATGTAACAGCCCGTCCCATGACAAAAGAAATACATACAGCCCCTCATTTCTTTTATTTACACTTGCTTGAAGATGCTTGAAGATATACAGACACAACGCGAAATACAGCTAATGGTCAGTTAGCTGGTCATGATTATGGATGCTTGATACATGCTTTTAATGGACAGTTAGCTGGTCATGATAATGGATGCTTGATACATGCTTTTAATGGACAGTTAGCTGGTCATGATTATGGATGCTTGATACATGCTTTTAATGGACAGCAGACCTCAGCAGACGCCCTTATTAGCTAGTTCGAAACTAGCTATTACTATGGAAGTCTCTAACGCAGCCAATGTAATGACATTGCCATAGAAGTGCAGGACAGGCAAGGCAACTTACTTCAACCCGCATCCTCTGACTCTTTGTGTGGATATCTGGTTGAGAGGCATGGGAGAGGACGGCTAAGAGAGATCCCTCCTCCTGACATTAAAGTGAGATTGGTGACAAGGTCATCATGAAAGTTGGAACACTGCTAATTCCACTGCCCTGTGACTAGCACTAGCATGCCTTTCTGGCTACCTTATCCTCATTATTCAGATTAACACAGTCTAAAACATAGGCAATGTTGATGTATACACATATTTATGCAGAAAAGAACACATCAACGTCCAATCAGTAACCTGTGCAGCCAGCGCTACAAGACCTCCAGCAGAGCTGATTACTGCAAGTTGGACCCCAGTTGGTGAGAAGATGCGGAGCAGCTGCCTGCATCACAATCAAAATGAAATGTGAAGATGTTTGGCTTCAGTCATAATAAGCCATTACTAAGAAGTTATAGTGCTGCAATAAAAACTACTTATCGCGACATAATGGATAAATTAGATGAACAGAATTCACTTGTTAGTCTCACAGATGATGAGCGCCACATATAAAGGAGGTCAGATGCAATGACATTTGAAATCAGCAACAACATATAGCTCATTTTTTAAAAACTGTGGACCATTGTCTATCAGAGTTTGAGTCAAGCAGTGTGTAACAATGTACAGCTGGCCGGAGGCTCGGTCTCCCTAACAAGCAAGGGCAAGCAGGGAGAGTGAAGAGTGCAAGAATGCTCCAAACCTTGAGGTAGAAGCTGCACAGAAGTCAGCACCTGCAGCCACTGCAGTGATGGTCTCCCCTTCATTCATCTGTGCGGTCCACATGCCGTTACCCTGGCTGGAGTCAAACGGCCTGCGAAGCATCTTCATACTTTATATTTATGACCATAAAGAATGAACAAAGAGCTCATATGAGCTGTCAACAGGATGTGTGTGGACTCTTCTCAAGTAAGAAGAAGAAACCTGATGGGGTTCTGGGACAATGGTGGTCACTAAAGCAAGAGTTTGCTGATAGCTGTAGATATGAGCACCCTGCCGGGGCATAATGGAGATTAAGTCTGCTGTACATCATCTACCTGTACACCAGTGTTGAGGATGAGGCATGGAGAGCCCCAGATAGGCCTAGGGCTGCCATAGACAGGCCCCAAGGATCACTGAGTACTGGGGGCCTACCAGGCATCTTAGAGGTGTCATGGAAGTTGATCTACAAGAACAGAGCATGAAAGACAGTAAGGGGATCGATACATGAATTGAATGCGGAGGGCGGGACACTTTCAGTGTAATGGGCATGCCCCAACATCGTAGCAGACTGGCCGCAATACGTAGCTCAGAGAGACAGAGCTTGAAACCCTGCTCAAAAAGCACTTGCAGATGTCCTTGTTCATGTGTACTGCCTAGTTTATCTTTTTGTTCATCCTGTTGACCTACATCAATTCATGCAACTTCCTTTGCAAATATGCCGAATGAAAGATTGCAGTGTCGTCAACTGGAAACTATTATCACAACAACATGTTAACAGTTCCACTCTCCCTCTCTTCACAGTTCTCGCTATGTATAGCACTCACTATACAATCTATGTGTGTTACCTCCACACTCTCAATATTTTCAATCTCCCCATGCAACAACATTACCGCCATACTCTCAATCTTTTCAATCTCCCCACAGCAACATTACCTTAACACTCTCGATCCTTTCAATCCACAACAAAATTACCTCCACACTCTCAATCCTTTCAATCTCCCCACAACAACATTACCTCCACACTGCCACAGTCTTCATCAATGCCTGGCCCAGAGCTGACGAACCCAAGCATGTTATAAGCCAGGTAGCGACATCCTCTATTTGCACCAGAAGCAAGAGGGTCCACAGGAGTAGATCCGGGCTGGAAAGGTGGCTGGGGTTTCGGACCTTGAGGCGCACGCTCCACGATCCTGAGCATATAAAGAGGGTCAGAGTCACAATCCTGAGCATATAAAGAGGGTCAGGTTGCACAGAAAGGAGTTGTAATGCACATCCAAAATTCTGAATAATAGGCGGCGTATGTGGAGTAAGGATTTGAACATTCTTATGGGACAGATAATTTCCTACAGGACACATTTTGTTATTAATATTGGACATGCTGTATAGATCAGTCAAACCTATGATGTTTTTCTGAACCAAGAGGCAGATGAAAGGGAAGTTAGAGACTTAGATTCAAGGGCTGTAGTTAGTGCAACGATGATCTGAACAACTTGTGGCGATGTACAAGAAGGGTTCATACTCCTGGTTCTTACTTAATGACCTCCTTTGACACACCGGCGGCCATGTGCCCTCCTGTGCCTGACACCCCAGCCTTTGGTGGTCTGCTGCCTGTAGCTCTCATGCTGCGATCACTGCTAGACCCATGTCCCCCCTGCTTCTGCTGCTGCTTCTGCTTCATGTCCCAGGGAGCTTCCAGCACCTCATCCTCTTCAGCAAGACCCTCTTTCTCCTCTCGACTAACACCCTCTCCTTGGCTATCACCTGCACCCTCTCCAGAGAGGGACCCGTCATGATCACCAGAATTACCGCCTGCTGCCACCTCGTCACCTCCCTCAGCACCACATCCACTAATGAACGACCCAAACGGCTTCCCTGCATCATAGATTACTGAGTATAGTTATAGTAAGCATCCATTTTGGAAAGTCAGAGTAGGGGCACTGAAAGGTAATGTGAGTCATATCTACGGATCTGATTCGGCTTCAGTTACGTGTTTATCGGCTTTTAGACACGTTCCCTGCAGATCCACACTATCAGCACTGAGGTGTGAGAGGCATGATTATATCCCCTTCAAAGAACTCTGGTGAAGTCAGTAGAGGAGCTAAACTCATAGCACACAGTTTTAAAGACAGCAAAGATAGATCTTCATTATATGCTCTTGATCACCGGCTGTTACAGGAATTGAAAAAATAAGACACTGCAGGTAGCAGTAGTAGCAGGTAGCAGTAGTAGCAGGTAGCAGTAGTAGCAGGTAGCAGTAGTAGCAGGTAGCAGTAGTAGCAGGTAGCAGTAGTAGAAGGTAGCAGTAGTAGAAGGTAGCAGTAGCAGGTAGCAGTAGTAGCAGGCAGCAGTAGTAGCAGGTAGCAGTAGTAGAAGATAGCAGTAGTAGCAAGTAGCAGTAGTAGCAGGTAGCGATGATAGGTACAGAAGTTAACCACTGATGGTGGCCACTATGAGGTACTGCACTACATCACAACCCTCTTTATTATCACCTCCAGATAAGGCATGACGGGCCCCCTCTTCCACCTCAGCAAGCATTGCAGGCCCTGTGAGGTCTGCAGGCACTGGGGCCTGCCATATGCACAACCTCCCAGCAGCATCTGAGATAGCCATGGCGTTCTTCTTTGGATGCCAGGTGACAGAGATTGGAGAGGCAGGCAGGCCTTGTGAGGTGGCAGGCACAACAGTTGATGCAATGACCTTCGGGTTTGAGGATGTAGATATATCCCACACTCTTATCTCACCATTGTTGCTACCTGTCACCACATATAAACCTGCGTGCATGGAAAACACACAAAAACCTGCCATGAAACCTTAGCCGGTGATACTCTAATCACCATGCCATCAAAACAAAGTCAGTGATACTGTGATTATCATGCCACGCCCTGAACCCTTCAAGTGGTTGTTAAACATTGTGAGATGATAGGTCAGCATCATCACTGCCACTAACCATTAGGTGAGAACTGTAACACTGATACTGGGGCAGTGTGACCTTCCGCCAGACTCAGAACGACTTGCCAGGAGAAGCGTTCAAACAATGTCACGTCCTTATCATTGCCTGGAGCTGCCAGGAAGGTGCCCTCCTGATGCCAACCCACACAGCATCTAGCGGTGGAGAGAATGTCCACCTGCATAAACAGCATTCAATATGGTGTGAGAGAATGTCCACCTGTATAAACAGCATTCAGTATGGTGTGAGAGAATGTCCACCTGCATAAACAGCATTCTGTATGGTGTGAGAGAATGTCCACCTGCATAAACAGCATTCAGTATGGTGCGAGAGAATGTCCACCTGTATAAACAGCATTCAGTATGGTGTGAGAGAATGTCCACCTGCATAAACAGCATTCAGTATGGTGTGAGAGAATGTCCACCTGCATAAACAGCATTCAGTATGGTGTGAGAGAATGTCCACCTGCATAAACAGCATTCAGTATGGTGTGAGAGAATGTCCACCTGCATAAACAGCATTCAGTATGGTGTGAGAGATCACATCACATGATGTGATAGCCTTCAGCATGTTGCTGAGCATTTGAGATCGCGTGATCCTGCATGTCTTCTCCACATGAAGTATCATTGTGTTTGGCAATATGGTATGGACTGCTGTTAAAGTAATGAGGCAAGAAAGACAATAGTGAAAACATGCCAGAAGGCAATCAATAATGTAGGAGTCATGGTGAGTCAATGCCTTCCCTGGCATGCCATGGTGACTAGTCAATGCCTTCCCTGGCATGCAATGGTGACTAGTCAAGGCCTTCCCTGGCATGCAATGGTGACTAGTCAATGCCTTCCCTGGCATGCAATGGTGACTAGTCAAGGCCTTCCCTGGCATGCAATGGTGACTAGTCAATGCCTTCATGGTGACTAGTCAACGCCTTCCCTGGCATGCCATGGTGACTAGTCAACGCCTTCCCTGGCATGCAATGGTGACTAGTCAATGCCTTCCCTGGCATGCCATGGTGACTAGTCAATGCCTTCTCTGGCATGCAATGGTGACTAGTCAATGCCTTCCCTGTCATGTAATTTTCAATTTGCTGTGTCGTCACCTTTGGCATGCACCTTCTCCTTGTCTTAGCCTTTGAGGAAAGCTCATAGATAGCCATGTAGCCATGTGCCTCAGAAGCTGCCAAGAAAGACCCTTGCTCTGGATCCCAAGCCAGAGATCTGACATAAGGATCGGACTTGAGGCTCCCAGCAGCCTGGCAGCAGAAGGCGAGAGATCATGATCCATGGCAGATTGTCAATCAGAGTATATATTTACTAATCTGTCACCTATAGCCTTGGCTAAGGACATAAATACTGCATGCAATGTGTCAGGGTAACAAGTAGGCTACATTGCATAGGGCACGCGGATGTCGCTGCACACGCTGTGCACATGATCTTGTAGGACTCACTGCTCCTGTGGACAATGGCACCAGCCTAATGTCACTAAAATCTCCACCGACAGCTAGCCTACTGCCATCTGGGCTAATCGCAAGAGCCCTCACAGGTAAGGCCTCGCTGCTTACTTGCTTCTTGAACTCAAGAGTGCTCAGATTCAAAAGCTGATGAGAAGAGTATGATGTAACAAGCAAGAGAAGTGAGCAGCAATAGTGAACAAATAATTATGCCATGTTCTTCGCACCACTGCTTTGTTGTCGACACCGATGGCCAGACAGTTTGATTTAGAGTGCGAGGCAATGCAATTTACAGGTTCACCAGCACTGTATGAATGTGTCTCTCCCAAACTGTCAGCATCTCTCAATGTAATTTTTCCATCCGATCCAGCGGACAGCAGAGAAATCGTCCCAGTTGTGAGTGTTACGTATTCTAAACTGGCGGGGCCTGACTCGTGACAGAGTTTGAAATCTAGCGAAGACATACTTATTCAGCTAGACATCCAATTATACCTAATATGAGAAAACCACATTTCAAATCAACCATCTTTGAAAAAATGTTCGCTCCGAGTCCAACGGTAAAACTATGCCTCCGTTTACCGAGTAATTAAACAGTCCCAGAAATCTCGATGTCGTGGATAAAGTGCTTGATAGATGCCATGTGTCTACGCATGATACACAGGATGTCGATGTTCTTGCACCGATGCTCGATTCTGGGTATTTGCACATATACTTGCATCAATACAATATATACATGAAGCAAACCCTAAACCCTAAACCTGGGGATGTTATTATAAGGCCTACTTACCTCTCACTCGCGGTTAATGTCCCTGGATTTTCAGCATTTCGAGTACATTGTACTACATTCTGTGTATTTCATACTGCTTTGCGTTTTAATTCACAAATAGCAACATTTATAGTCGCTCCGAGCCCCTTATTGTACCTACCTTAAGCTTTACCAAGTCTATACGTGCAAGCTAATCTCTTATCATGAATTTTAAGCATTGCAAACACAAACTGAATAGCTCGTGGTGGAGACGACAACATGCACATCCTCGATTTTCGATGCCTGTACTCCAGAATGGTCAGTACCATATCCTAACGACATTCCATTAAAAGACTACTCTGCAAATAGTAGGCATTCCATGGCATGTAAGCATTGCTCCATGACCTTCTATATGGATGGAAACCCATAATGTGAATCAAAATAAGGATGTACAGGAACTTACACATACATAGCATGTTGTGCCTGTAAACGTACATATCCTTCCTTTCTTCAGAAGACGTTCAACTAGTACATCTTTACCAGCTTCATTCTTAACAGGGTCTTTGCATGGTGGTCTGAAGCATATTGGTTTGAGAGAAAAAGCAGGCTTGCTGCATGCAGTTGGTCCCCATGGTCCCCAAAGTAATCATGATAAGGTAGGCCATCCTGGCATGATTGCAAGCTGGCATCATCTGAACGTCAACGCATTTAAGTATCCCTAATTGTGACATCTCTGTCGCAGCCATCACTACCAGAGCAGCAAATGGTGCCAACTCCTCAAGATAGCAATCCAACTAGAATCGCTCAGAGACTCCGAGCTGATGGTGATGATTGTGGTGTCAATGACACATCAGCCGTAGCTTCTGAAAATGGATCAGACGTGCAATCAGACCTGCAAGGTGTGCAAATGAGACTAGAGCATCAGCTGCAGGAGAGCAGTAGTAGGACCCGTGGACAATCACATTCTCAGCCAAAAGAAGGAAGAGAGAGAGACCTGGTGATACCTATACTGGTAGGTAGAATACGTGTGGATATCAGGGTGCAAAAGCCAAGACAACAATCACATGGCGGTGTAGCTATGATGTTGCCCTTACTGATGCAATATATATATCAGTATTACACCGCACTGTAACAGCTTCATATCTCTGTGTAGCCCGCCAACATGTTTGCGATCTTCATATTGGTGAACGCCAGTCTCAACATGAATGTATTGAGAATTGCTGTACTTGTTGGTCAGGCTCTCATTTTGAGCCTCGGTTTGTGACAATGTGATGAGCCTCCATGAGGAAAGGTTCCAATTGGATAGCCTGATTATCACATTACACTAACCTGAATATCTCTGCTTGACCTGTTGCTCTCTACTCAAACTCTGTTCACATTTGACTTACAGGTTGCTATATCGTTTATGGGGTATATGGGAGTTGCCATCATCGCTTACTTGGATGCAAGTTGGTGAACATAGGTCGTTTTGTCATAAGTCTCTCGCGCAGTTGCAGAGCTAGAAATCTCTGTACATGCAAACCGTGATTCCAATTCTTGCCCAGCAGCTTTATGCTATTCACCACCTCATTTGGGGAACTCCCATCTTTTCTCATTCCAGAATAAGATATGCAGCACATTCAAACACCTTTTTTTATCATCTGTCAGGTACATGTGTATCTTGAAATTATCGTGCTTGATCCTAAATAGGTAGGCACTATGTATGTGTTTATCACCTGTAACTGTGTGTGGTGATAATGCTTCAAAAACTTTCAATGTTTCCGGTGGGCTAAAAGGAAAGGTCCCAATCTGAGGAAGGCCCCTGATGGACCTTTCGAAGAGTCCACACTCTGGAGGCCATAATGTACAGTACGATAGTGTAGATGTCAAATTCGGGATTTTATTTTGATTGTGTAAATCTTTGATTAACATGCTTTTTCAGTCTAGGAGTCTCCAGACACAGATACCTTCAACTTCTTATCATGTAGACTGTTTTCGCCCCTCAAAGTATGATATTGCTCATAGCTACACTGAACTCAGATATGGTGCAAGAAGGAAAGGTCATCGGGCACTGCAAAAGGATGCCGACTCAGTGCAAAAATTGAGAGATTGTGATGTGATTGAACTTCAAACATTCCTTCATGCACATCGCATGCGAGAAGATAGGCGCGGTAAGATGTGTCTCAGTCGTGAGGAAGTAGTTGCGTTGAATTTGCAAGCTCCCACAGGATGAGACATAAGGTCATTAAGGTCATTTTTACTCCGCCTTGCTGTAAAAATTTCCATCAAACGTTCTCAGATCAGGAAGGACCCGGTCTTGTATACCTTGTGGGGACAGGCCCTGGGGACCCTGGTCTCCTCACATTGAGAGCTGCACAGCTGATGCATGTTGCTGATGTGGTCTTATATGACAGGTATGATTTATCTTCTAGGCCTGTCCTGAATGGCAGGAGATGAATGTGTAAAATGGTAATTCCTCAATCTGCTGTTTCAGGACAGCCCAAATTTAAACCTCTTCATTGACTGCAGGCTTGTTTCTGACGATATACTCAAGCTTGTGAATCCGGGCGCTCGCATGGTGTATGTTGGCAAAGAGGCAGGCCTTCATACCAGAAGTCAGGTGTGTTGAGTGAAGCTCTGAGTGTGTGAGTGTAGAGATCAGAAGAAGAAATAACAGAACTGGTTGAGGCCTGATTTAAAGATGTTGCGGTTGAAGATCTGCTTCAAAGGCTGTATTTTCAGAGGATGTAGAGGATATTTAGAATTGAAGCCTTCAAATGTGGGGTCTGGACAGCAGTTCCTAGTACTGCTTTACAGGGTCTTGACCTTCTATGTGGTCTTAGACCAGCAATCACTTGTACCACTGAACAGCAGTGTAGTCTTGACCTCCTGTGCATTACCAGTAGCAATCGCCAGCGCATGGTCATGAAGTGAACCTTATCACATTAAGTAATGCAGCGAAGTGCATCTCATTACATGTTATCATGTTAGGAATGAAGAATTCTGGAATACAGTTGATTTTGATTTTGTTTGCAGAGAAGCCTACAGTATCAGATTTCTAGCTGACTAGTGCCTCACAAATAATGGCGATAATCTGAACCCTACATGCATCCTTGCCAGTCATCATGTGATAAATTGCACCAAAAACTGAACCCTACATGCATCCTTGCCAGTCATCATGTGATAAATTGCACCAAAAACTGAACCCTACATGCATCCTTGCCAGTCATCATGTGATAAATTGCACCAAAAACTGAACCCTACATGCATCCTTGCCAGTCATCATGTGATAAATTGCACCAAAAACTGAACCCTACATGCATCCTTGCCAGTCATCATGTATAACGAATTGCACCAAAAAGTGCAAACTAGACTGTCCTACCGGAGGAGGAACTATGCTACAAAGATGAGACATCTAGAACGCTCAGTGGAACCCTGAAGTAGATCCTTCAGGTCTCCCTGAATATTGTCAAACCTACTCTCATGCTTTTGTAGGATGAAATCCACACTTTGTTGCTGGCATTCGCGGAGGCTGGTGCCACTGTCCTTAGACTCAAGGGAGGGGATCCTTATGTGTTTGGTAGAGGAGGGGAAGAGGTAAACAGCAGCATGATGATGAGATTGTGAAGAGATGTCAGAAGATGACTTTGAAGTGTGGAAGTAGTGGTTGGACTTGCTGGTTTTGGCAATAATAAGAGCATGGGTGTGGCTCACGGCCATGATGCAAGCTTGGTGTTCTTTGGATTATATTCCAGTTGTGCAGTTCTTGCATATACCATCCCCACCTCTACGTACTAGGGAAAGTTATCTTGTTTCCAAGAGCTCATAATGGGCTTGACAATGATCTTACTACTGTCTCGGCTGATACAGGTGCAGTTCTTGTCCTCCAAGGGCATCAAAGTGCACTGCGTTCCTGGCATCACTGCAGCTGCTGGTGAGTCCTCATAGTTAACAAAATTGTATCTAGTGTCCATGCACACTTAATGTTGGCAACAGTGCATACACACACACAGAAGATTCCTTCCTAGCACAGCATCTTCAGCGCTGCAATCATGATAAATTGTCCTAATTCTGTGGTGGCTACTAGTTGAATATCAATATCTTCTTTGTCGTGTTCAGCTGCGTAATTTCCATGCTAATGTACATGCTTCCACATGATGTTCTCACAACAGTGCAATGCAACATGTTCGCACTTATCAGGCATCTGTGCAGAGCTGGGCATACCCATGACACACAGAGGGGTAGCCACCAGCGCACGTTTCCTGACAGGCCACAGCCGAGAAGGTGGGGAGCAGCTGCTGGAAGGCCAGATCTCTGGAGCTGGAGCTGAGCCAAACACAACGTTGATTGTGTACATGGGATTGCAGGTAATGATGCAAGTCATGTACATGGGATTGCAGGTAATGATGCAAGTCATGTGCATGGGATTGCAGGTAATGATGCAAGTCATGTACATGGGATTGCAGGTAATGATGCAAGTCATGTACATGGGATTGCAGGTAATGATGCAAGTCATGTACATGGGATTGCAGGTAATGATGCAAGTCATGTGCATGGGATTGAAGGTAATGATGCAAGTCATGTACATGGGATTGCAGGTAATGATGCAAGTCATGTGCATGGGATTGAAGGTAATGATGCAAGTCATGTACATGGGATTGCAGGTAATGATGCAAGTCATGTACATGGGATTGCAGGTAATGATGATGCAAGTCATGTGCATGGGATTGAAGGTAATGATGCGAGTCATGTACATGGGATTGCAGGTAATGATGATGCAAGTCATGTACATGGGATTGCAGGTAATGATGCGAGTCATGTACATGGGATTGCAGGTAATGATGCAAGTAATTCCCTGATGACTTGCTGGCGCCTGTAATCGATCGGTTAGGAAAATAGTTGTAGCTGCAAAGTATGTCTGGCAGGCCCATCAGCTTCGTAATAACCTCAATAATGGACCTGCTCATGAGCTTCTTAGTATCCTGAATGGACCTGCTCATCAGCATTTCATACTCTCCTCCATAATTTGTTGTGTACTGTTTTGTGCTTCCAGACTCTGCCAGTGCTGCAACAGCAGCTCATTGCCAATGGCATGCCCGCCAGCATGCCTGCTGTGGCAGTAGAACGTGGGACTACACAGGACCAACGAGTTGTCTTTTCAACACTGGAGGAGCTTCCGAATCGCACTGCCCATGCAAAGCTTAAGTCACCCACCCTTCTTATCATTGGAGAGGTCAGTTGAATCTAACATACCCACCCAGGTGTGGGATGAGACACGCATGCTCACCCACCCTTCTTATCATTGGAGAGGTCAGTTGAATCTAACATACCCACCCAGGTGTGGGATGAGACACGCATGCTCACCGACCCTTCTTATCGGCAGTAATGGAGAGGTCAGTTGAAACATGCATGCTCACCCTTCTTAACAATTGATGGGTGAGCAGATCATACCAGTAATGCACCCTGATAGGTATTGAATATGCTTGTAGTGTACATGTATGAACCATGATGTTTAGTGAGAAGGAGACGAACATGTAAATAGAACAGCATTTGAGTCTTGAGTATTTTTTTGAAATTGTGGATTTCAGGTAGTGGCTCTTGCTCCTGGCTGGGCTGAGTGGCAAGCGCAGCAAAAGCCTCTGATGTGGGTAGCAGATAGGATAGGGAATCAGCAGCCAGTATTACTGCCGCTGGCAGGAAGATAGGATAGGGAATCAGCAGCCAGTATTACTGCCGCCGGCAGGAAGATAGGATAGGGAATCAGCAGCCAGTATCACTGCCGCCGGCAGGAAGATAGGATAGGGAATCAGCAGCCAGTATCACTGCCGCTGGCAGGAATGATGGATATAATAGAAGAAGCTGCTACTGCTGCTGCTCTTCCTGCAGCTACTACTAGGACTGCTACCTCTTCCATAATGCTTCAGAAGCAGCGGCAGCCAGACGCAGGCAGCAGCAGCCCACATAATTAGTAATGCGGTTGCGAGCTTCTGACTATGATGAGGTAGCTGCTGAAACTCTGCTGTACTTGTAGTTGCTGCTGACTGCTCGGCAATAGTACAAGATATTGTATAATTTGCAATGAACTCTTTAGTTTCTAATTTAGTAGTACTGCTCAATAATCCATGTGTTCACCTGCTGACAATTCTCCTGCTTGGGCTTCAAATCATTGGGAGTGCATTGATGTTGGCTAATGCTGACACCTGTACCAATACATTTGAAAATAATATCTTGTTTTTAATTGTATTTTTACTTTTTTGCGTATGCTTGTTATGATTTGCCATTTATATTTGCTGTGATATCGGCTCTGCTCTGCACTTTTAGGCAAATAAACAAGGTCAGTGTTATTCTGGATTAACTATATCTCAAAATTCTAAGTAAGCCACTTGTACTACCACATCAGCAGATGATGACTTGTGGCTGCAAGGGCTTCCATTATTATTCATATTTAAGAAGCCATTGCAGCAAAAGCTATAAACGGGGCATAAACTCACTTTGAAAACAATTTAACAGTAAACAGAATGGGTATGATGCTTCCAATAATATGAAAACACCTTTCCTTAATATTGCAAATGATGAACATCTCATTCATGATCATCAACGCCGTCATTCTTCTTAATGCTCATCAACATGCTCATTAATGATTCTCAATCATGTTTTGTCTCATTGCTGCTGATCAGCGCTCTCAGACGCTGATCAACATAATTCGTCTCTGGACTCCTCTTCGCCTTGAGCGACTCACCAGCATGAACCGCCTGTCTCCACTCCACAACTGGAATCTGCAGCACCTTCCAGCCACAACTCGCTAGGAGCAGGTTCCGGAGCACAGTGGCACCATCTGGAAGGAGCCGTTGCCGCCCCTGCTGCTGCTGCTTCTGCATATGAAGGTAGTGAGTTGGACCTTCCACCTCAATGGCAAGTCCCTGGTGGTAACCCTCATTTCTCAACCACCTTGAAACCTCTTTCCATGTTATCAGGGATCCGCCGCCTGCTGCTGGTTGCTTGACTACATGCTCAACAACCTTCTTCTCATTATCTGCATCATCATCATCTCCTGGAATCCTTGAAGAACTATAAGAACTTTCTTTCTGCCTGCTGGCGGGTCGGAGTCTGTGCGCCCTAGTATCTGCAGCAATAAAGTCATCATCTGAGATTGACTGAGGGTCTTCAACATCTGCAGCATCCACACTCAAACACTCTTCATCACAGTCATCTGACTTGGCAACACAATTATTGCCAAGCCCTGCTGACGGGACATCTACATCTTCTGCGATGCCTTCATCACAGTTATTAGTGCTAATATCCCCTGCTGGCAGTGTGGTGGCTGCTGTTGAGCAGTGGGGATGGTGCTGGCTGCCATGTTTATTCACCAGGTAGGAAGATGTAACTAGGCTAGGGTACAGATCAAACCACTCTAAGTGCAGTCTCTGCTTCTTGCTCATCTTGGGGTCGTCTCTTTTAAGCAGCAGCATGTCTGATGCCGTAAGATCATCCAGTCCACTCTCATGATGATAACACTTCTGTGTAGTGTGCTTAGCTGGATCTTGCAGGGGCACAGCAACGTCAATGCTCAGCATGGCACCACAAGTCAGCCTCTCTAATGTGGTCTTACTGCTAAACCCTGGCAGCTGCCTGACAGCATCATATATCTTCCGCTGTACCTCAGATGCAGGGTGGCTTCTCAGGTCATTAGCAGACTGATCATCCCATGAATCCCAGCAGGACTCTAGGACAGAACTGGCGATGCCATTGGGGTACAGATCCAAGTGCTGCAGCAGCCTGGACTTCAGAGCCAGCACCAAGTACGCAGAGGCCTGGCGGTACGCTTCCGGCCTTATGTGCAGTCCCTGATTCCTTTTAGATTCCATGGCTTTGACAAAAGCAGCGACCTGATGTGGGTGGGCATCAAAGCGCACCTTGTAGCGAACTTTAGACTGTAGAGAGCTGCTACTAAAATTGCCCCCAATGCTGTTACTTGGGTGCTCCTGGCGTGCTGATAATTCAGCAGCTGCAGCAGTCATCTCATCTCTATCAATTGGCAAAATCTTGCCCTCTTCTTGCCTGCAGTACATTGTACCTGCTGCTGCTGCTGCTGCCACCACTTCCTGCCCATCAATGAAGCTGCTCTGTAGCCGAGCCAGGGCCCACATGGTGTTGGACAGCTCTTGAACACTCATGTCAGAGGCACTCTCTGAGGCCTGCTCGGCCAACAACTTAACCACCCATCTAAGCTTGTCAGGGTGCTGGCAATAATCAGGGTAGTTCAGCGTAGCATAAGCCCACAGGATGTTTGAGATAGTGCAACCGCTATCAAGGAATAAGGGTTCATGCTTCAGCTTCCAGCTGCTATATCTTATTACAGAAGATTTATTATGATGATGCTGTGACTGCTGCACTCGCATGCGGCTCTGGAACACTGTAAATTCGATCACCTCCAGCGAGGCATCCATTAAGCCAGGGTGGAAATGCTTGAGCTTGGCTGAAGTTTGAAGGAGACCCTGAACGCCACGGATGAGGCTCTTGGCCTCTGCCATTGACAAATGATGACTGGCTTGTCTATTGACTGCTGGTGCATGTTGACCACTTAGTAGACCACTAGTTCCTTTTACTGCCACCTCCTCATCCACCTGGCAGGCGGTAGCAGTGCCCCTGCTCCGGTCACCACAAGCCGCACCTACAACACCACGATCTCTTCCCAGCAGGGTGCTAGAGGCACTACCAGCACTACTAGTACTACCAGTACTACCAGCACTACTAGTATTAGCTACTCCAACTGCACCTTGAGCCTGCTTTGCCGCAGCGGTACCATTTCTTATCGCAGCCAGTAGAGATGAAGCGGCTTGAGAAAACAGGGCGTCATATTGTTGTTCTTTGCATGTCATCAGACGGGACAAGGTCCAAGTTATGTTGGTGAGGGCTTGAATGTCTAACCTGGTGATGAGAAGTACAATTAGTACAATACACGAACTGATAACAGTCGTTAGCAGAAGTGGGGGACTATGAACCACAGTGAGAGTGGAGCAGTGAACATTGAACAATAATTTTAAGAATTGCAGCTTCCCACTTCCTTCCATGCCATTCCTCATTATAAAACATGTTATTAAAATATACTATGAAGTAACACTAAGCTGCTATTAGCCGGGCTCCCACTGCTAGCAGCAAATAAGGGACCCACTTATTTGACAGTAAAAGGTCATTGACTTTGGGCAAAAGCGCGTCATTCAGCACAGACTGCAGCAGCTTCTCTCCCTCCTTGTCCATTAGTAGTACATCACGAGAGCAGGCAGATGAGGTTGTTGCGCCTCTGAGGGTGCCTAGGGCCCACAGACACATGAAAACACCCTGACAACAATTACAACAATGATGAGGACAATGAAGATAACTAACTATGATGAATTCAATAGTAACATACGCTAGGAGAGAATGCCTAGGGCCCACAAACACATACATGGAAACACCCTGACAACAATAACAACAATGATGAGGACAATGATGATAACTAACTGTGATGATGAATGCAATTTTGTAGTACGCCGCTAGAGGAGAATGAGGGATGGGAATAGTGGTTAGTGTGGCCTGGGTACACTGTTTGTCATCTAGCAGTGGTTTCATATTGAATTCATGTTTGTACTCAAGAGCCTACTTTAGTTGTCCCTCAACACATATTTATTAAGAGCTCGACGCATAGTAATTGTCTACTATCGTAATGCTGGCTACAGTAGTAGAAGCCAGATTGATACCTGGGGTGAGAATTCCTTATGCAGCTTCTCATCCCTCAGCACACTCATCATCCAAGTTTTCACAAAGTTGGGCACCACTACATGCCTCGTCTCTGCTAGACAAGATGATGACATAGATGACAGCAGGGATGTGATGTTTGTCATAACATGCTGTGATGAAGCTAGTGAGTAGTAATGCTCATCGCAAGTAGAGTGTTCCACATAATCTGCTCGCCTCAGCCGTGTAGAACTCGGATGATGAGGACTTAGGACATTATTGCTCTTCATCTCGCTCTGTTCATCAGTAGCAGTCCTGCTGTCCTGCTGGAGGACCATTTTAGCCACAGCATGCAGCATTACTGACATTTCCTATGCATGGCAGGAGTAAGGTTAACAGAAGTTAACAGACTGACAATAATATGAATGAGGGTAATATAAGCAGGCAGAGCAACTAGGACTACTAGGACTACTAGACATTACCTGCCTTCCAGAGAATAAGATAAAAAGGATAATGAGATTAGTGCAACTACTAATAGGACGTTCAGGTAGCAGTAGCAGAATCAAGACAAATATGAATATGCCTGCATGGCGCCCAAGCTGGTGATCAGAGCTGTAGTAGGTACTAAGCTGTAGAAGCAGTAGTGTTGTAGAGGCGGGGGGTAGGGGCGGCAAATATTATCATATGTGATCATCACATTGACATGTAGTTGTTAATAATAGTAATAATAGTTGTTAAGAAATAATCACAATAAGAGCAGATACGATAACGTCATAGTAACTAAGCTAGTGCAAAGATGCAGCTTAGCAGGGTACTTACATACCTGAGGGTCAAAGGGCTGCGGACTAGAGTTCATCAAAATGACCTTTCTGCTGTTGACAACGAAAGCACTATTATGATCATAACGTCCCAAGACTGCTGCAGCAGCAGTTTGACTATTTAGTCCCACATCATCATCTGCAATAGTTGGTTGTAACCAAGATGATGATGAGGCCTTAGCTTCCGCCTCTCTGCTACCTGATGACCAGCTGCTAGTCTGATGATGATGATGATGATGATTCCGCATCATAGATATTGCATCCTGCCACGACCCAAAACAATCAAATCATAGCTCAGATATGTAAGCAACTTGAATGGTGTTTCATTCAACATATTCATCAGGGAGGACTATGTCATCAGCCGCAGTTATAATAACAGTTCTAGTACTTAACCAATAGCAATAAAAGATCAAATCCCATTATAAATCAAGCTAGTACAGCTCTGTGTGGTCCACCGTTAATGTGTCGCCAACTCATCTAATATGCTTCATCACAAACATTATTGCTAACCATCCCTCGCGGCTTACCCAGCAAGTACAATGACAGCATCTAGTCCCTAACAGCACCCCCTCTGTGAATCAGTACTCACATTCATCAATTTCATCATAAGCTCATATGGCAAGACCGGCTCATCAGCCGTGAAGGCAATCAGATGAGGAAGCCCCCACATTACATTGGAGAGTTCCTAGGCGTATTAATAATAATAAAAAGGTGGGTGATCAATGCAGGAAGATTATAGCAGTGAAGGAATTAGAGGAGAGAACTATTAGCCAGCAGTGACTCAGCAGGGGCGTTGGTAATTATACACACTGATTCTGCTGACGTAGCTGACGACTACACTATTGCAAAACTATTGATGAACTACCGCAGCCATAGAACTACAAAACATCTGAGACAGCACCATTATCACATAAATGCACGGATAAGCATCCTATTGCATGGCTGAGAATGATAGACCTGATGGCCGCTGCTGTTATGTCTTAGTAATAATTACCTGCCCATTCATCTGAGGTGACAGGGCAGCAGCTCTTCAGAACTGCTGGCACAAGGGAGAACATGGAAGTGATGTCTTCATCAGTTACCTGCTGCTGTGATGGTGCTTTTAAAATCTGTAATGCCTCATTCTTCATAATAATATTCTGAGGCTTTGAGTCAATCATCACATTACTATTATGGCTGGCACTATGTGCTGTGTCACTGCTTGCCATGGCTGTACTGGTAGTACGAGACAAGTATGCTGCATTGCCAGTACCGTTGCCAGCAGGCCAAATCTTATGTTCACCAAGAAGTGTGGCCAGTGACCAGATCGTATTACTGACTTCCCTAGGACCCATGTCCTGTACCATCTGAGCCGCAGCAGCAAAAAGGGTGTGATATAGCATCTGTTTATCTTTCAGCGACAGGGCAGCATGTGGTTTCAGAGCCAGATCATGGAGCATATCATGCTGGCCACCATTTCCTTTCTTTTGGTAACGTCCAGCAGAGACTGGTAGCTGTTGATTATCAGCAAAAGGTACCACGGGCCTGTTGCTGCTCTTGGCAGGTGGTGCCCTAGACAGCTTGCTTAATCTGGCAGCTACTACTAAGGCAGCGGAGGCATGGACATGGTCGAAGGTAGTTGGCAAGCCTGATGCCCTGCTGACACCTGAAGCACCACTGCTGTTGCTGCTGTAAGGAGACAGCAACATCAACAGAGATTGAATGTCTTTGCAGGCTGTGATGGCGGCAACAGTGAGAGCAGTAGCCGAAGACCTCTTGTTCTTTCCCATGCCTGACCCTCCTTTCAGTTCAGCAGTGGTGTACACAGTAGTATTAAACATTCTGGAGAGCCATGAATTCTTAACTATCGCAGTCCTTTTCTTGAGCAGCAGCATGTGACTCAGCAGCCCGCCACAACACACTCCTGCTGGGTATGCAGTATGGTGTACGCAAATGCCAGATAAAATTACCAGCTCATCATTGACAGGGCCATGCGAGAGAGATCTTAACCGTCTGATGAATGCAGAAGAAGCCGTAAAATCTCGAATCCAACCCATTGAGCCAGAATTTTCAACATACTTAATTAGTAGAACATTGGCGTTATATTCATTTAAGCCATTGAAGTTGGTATGAAGCCCATTCCAACTACACAGTAATCGCATAACCTCCGTTCAAGCTAGCGTAAGAGTATTGCTATTTTATGGCATTGCTCTTGAAAGTCGACATACCTAGGTCTCAAATCTCAATACAGGATCCCTTAGTATGGAATTGTAGGTGTGGCGGGATCGGCAACGCATAGGTCAAGAGCCATTGAGTAACATAGTGAGTACTTTGTCATAGATGATCGTCATGGTAAAGGCTGACTGGGGCACAACTCTCAGTGGGGCAGATCTTCGGTAAAAGCGTTTGACCCCTTCAATACCGCCTGTCAGTAGGGAGAGGAGGGAAATGAGAGAGATGTACACCTGGTTCGTAATAGGTCACATTTCATGATCAGCCGAGAAGGTGGAAATTAGCAACTGGATGGCCAGATGTCATCTGTAGCTGGAGCTGAGCCTAACGCAACGACATTGATTGTGATGTAGATGTGATTGCAGGTACTGATGCAAGTCATGTACATGTGATTGCAGGTAATGATGCAAGTCATGTACATGGGATTGAAGGTAATGATGCAAATCATGTACATGGGATTGCAGGTAATGATGCAAGTCATGTGCATGGGATTGCAGGTAAGGACGCAAGTCATGTACATGGGATTGCAGGTAATGATGATGCAAGTCATGTACATGGGATTGCAGGTAAAACCTACTGAAAAAAAGGCCTTTAAACCTATGACCTGTTATCATTATCAATTAAATAGGAAAATGATTGAAGCTGCTGCAAATTATGTCCGCTCTTCAGCGTGGCAGCCTCAATTGACCCCCTAACCAGTACTTCACATCCACCTTCCTTGATACATTTTCTTGCTTCCGAGGCAGCCTCAATTGACCTTCTAATCAGTACTTCACATAGTCCACCTTCCTTGATACATTTTCTTGCTTCCGAGGCAGCCTCAATTGCAACTAATTGCAAATGGCATGCCTGCCATTATTCGATTTATTACTTACATCAACAAAGCCTCATAAGCAAATGCCAAATTAATACTTATGGATTTGAACCTTTCTTCGAAGGGAATGTCAACCACAAACTCAATAGAATTGATAATAAGCTGCCAATAACACACAATAGTTTTTTGCAATGCCTGTTGCTCATAACAAAGATCTAATTCATGATCATTGATAGTCAATGCCCTTTCATATTCCTCTTAAATACGCTCAATATTATTGATTCTCAATCATGTTTTGTCTCATTGCTGCTGATCAGCGCTCTCAGACGCTGCACAAGATAATTCATCTCTAGACTCCCCTTCGCCTTTCCTAGCGACTCACCAGCATGAACCGCCTGGCTCCACTCCACAACTGGAATCTGCAGCACCTTCCAGCCACAACTCGCTAGGAGCAGGTTCCGGAGCACAGTGGCACCATCTGGAAGGAGCCGTTGCCGCCCCTGCTGCTGCTTCTGCATATGAAGGTAGTGAGTTGGACCTTCCACCTCAATGGCAAGTCCCTGGTGGTAACCTTCATTTCTCAACCACCTTGAAACCTCTTTCCATGTTATCAGGGATCCGCCTGCTTCTGGTTGCTTGACTACATGCTCAACAACCTTCTTCTCATTATCTGCATCATCATCCCCACCTGTACCACCTAGAATCCTTGAAGAACTATAAGAACTTTCTTTCTGCCTGCTGGCGGGTCGGAGTCTGTGCGCCCTAGTATCTGCAGCAATAAAGTCATCATCTGAGATTGACTGAGGGTCTTCAACATCTGCAGCATCAACACTCAAACACTCTTCATCACAGTTATTAGTGCTAATATCCCCTGCTGGCAGTGTGGTGGCTGCTGTTGAGCAGTGGGGATGGTGCTGGCTGTCATGTTTATTCACCAGGTAGGAAGATGTAACTAGGCTAGGGTACAGATCAAACCACTCTAAGTGCAGTCTCTGCTTCTTGCTCATCTTGGGGTCGTCTCTTTTAAGCAGCAGCATGTCTGATGCCGCAGGATCATCCAGTCCACTCTCATGATGATAACACTTCTGTGTAGTGTGCTTAGCTGGATCTTGCAGGGGCACAGCAACGTCAATGCTCAGCATGGCACCACAAGTCAGCCTCTCTAATGTGGTCCTACTGCTAAACCCGGCTGGCAGCTGCCTGACAGCATCATATATCTTCCGCTGTACCTCAGATGCAGCAGCAGGGTGGCTTCTCAGGTCAGTAGCAGACTGATCATCCCATGCATCCCAGCAGGACTCTAGGACAGAACTGGCGATGCCATTGGGGTACAGATCCAAGTGCTGCAGCAGCCTGGACTTCAGAGCCAGCACCAAGTACGTAGAGGCCTGGCGGTACGCTTCCGGCCTTATGTGCAGTCCCTGATTCCTTTTAGATTCCATGGCTTTGACAAAAGCAGCGACCTGATGTGGGTGGGCATCAAAGCGCACCTTGTAGCGAACTTTAGACTGTAGAGAGCTGCTACTAAAATTGCCCCCAATGCTGTTACTTGGGTGCTCCTGGCGTGCTGATAATGCAGCAGCTGCCGCAGTCATCTCATCTCTATCAATTGGCAAAATCTTGCCCTCTTCTTGCCTGCAGTACGTTGTACCTGCTGCTGCTGCTGCTGCCACCACTTCCTGCCCATCAATGAAGCTGCTCTGTAGCCGAGCCAGGGCCCACATGGTGTTGGACAGCTCTTGAACACTCATGTCAGAGGCACTCTCTGAGGCCTGTTCGGCCAACAACCTAACCACCCATCCAAGCTTGTCAGGGTGCTGGCAATAATCAGGGTAGTTCAGCGTTGCATAAGCCCACAGGATGTTTGAGATAGTGCAACCGCTATCAAGGAATAAGGGTTCATGCTTCAGCTTCCAGCTGCTATCTCTTATTACAGAAGATTTATTATGATGATGCTGTGACTGCTGCACTCGCATGCGGCTCTGGAACACTGTAAATTCGATCACCTCCAGCGAGGCATCCATTAAGCCAGGGTGGAAATGCTTGAGCTTGGCTGAAGTTTGAAGGAGACCCTGAACGCCACGGATGAGGCTCTTGGCCTCTGCCATTGACAAATGATGACTGGCTTGTCTATTGACTGCTGGTGCATGTTGACCACTTAGTAGACCACTAGTTCCTTTTACTGCCACCTCCTCATCCACCTGGCAGGCGGTAGCAGTGCCCCTGCTCCGGTCACCACAAGCCGCACCTACAACACCACGATCTCTTCCCAGCAGGGTGCTAGAGGCACTACCAGCACTACTAGTACTACCAGTACTACCAGCACTACTAGTATTAGCTACTCCAACTGCACCTTGAGCCTGCTTTGCCGCAGCGGTACCATTTCTTATCGCAGCCAGTAGAGATGAAGCGGCTTGAGAAAACAGGGCGTCATATTGTTGTTCTTTGCATGTCATCAGACGGGACAAGGACCAAGTTATGTTGGTGAGGGCTTGAATGTTTAACCTGGTGATGAGAAGTACAATACACGATGTGATAACAGTCGTTAGCAGAAGTGGGGGACTATGAACCACAGTGAGAGTGGAGCAGTGAGCATTGAACAATAATTTGAAGAATTGCAGCTTCCCACTTCCTTCCATGCAATTCCTCATTATAAAACATGTAATAAAATATACTATGAAGTAACACTAAGCTGCTATTAGCCGGGCTCCCACTGCTAGCAAATAAGGGACCCACTTATTTGACAGTAAAAGGTCATTGACTTTGGGCAAAAGCACGTCATTCAGCACAGACTGCAGCAGCTTCTCTCCCTCCTTGTCCATTAGTAGTACATCACGAGAGCAGGCAGATGAGGTTGTTGCGCCTCTGAGGGTGCCTAGGGCCCACAGGCACATGGAAACACCCTGACAACAATGATGAGGACAATGAAGATAACTAACTAACTGTGATGATGAATGCAATAGTAATGTACGCTAGGAGAGAATGAGGGATGGGAATAATGGTTAGTATGGTCTGGGTACATTGTTTGTCATCTAGCAGTGATTTGATTTTGAATTCATGTTTGTACTCAAGAGCCTACTTGTGTCCCTCAACACATATTTATTAAGAGCTCGCCACTACATAGTAATTGTCTACTATCGTAATGCTGGCTACAGTAGTAGAAGCCAGATTGATACCTGGGGTGAGAATTCCTTATGCAGCTTCTCATCCCTCAGCACACTCATCATCCAAGTTTTCACAAAGTTGGGCACCACTACATGCCTCGTCTCTGCTAGAAAAGATGACGACAGCAGGGATGTGGTGTTTGTCATAACATGTGATGAAGCTGGTGAGTAGTGATGCTCATCGCAAGGGTGCTCAACCATATAATCTGGTGCTCGCCTCAGCCGTGTAGGGCTCGGACTAAGGACATTATTGCTCATCATCTGGTCAGCAAGCTTGCTGCTATCAGATGAGCAAGCAGCAGCTCTGAATATAGGAGTCTCAAATTCAAGCTCGCTCTGTTCACCAGTCTTGCTACCCGCCTGCTGGACGACCACTCTAGCCACAGCATGCAGCATTACTGACATTGCCTATGCATGGCAGGTATGGCAGGAGTAAGTTTAACTATTATGACAATGTATGAGGGTAATAAAGCAGAGCAGCTAGGACTAATACTAGACATATCTGCCTTGCAGAGAATAAGATGATAAACAGGATAATGAGATTAGTGCAACTAATAGGATGTTCAGGTAGCAGAAGCAAGACAAATATATATATGCCTGCATAATGGCGCCCAAGCTGGTGATCAAAGCTGTAGTAGCAGGTAATAAGCTGTAGAAGCAGTAGTGTTGTAGAGGCGGGGCGGCAAATACTATCACATGTGATCATCACGTCGTTGACATGTAGTTGTTAATAATAATAGTAATACTAGTTGTTAAGAAATAATCACAATAAGAGCAGATACGATGTATAACAGTCATAGTAAATAAACTAGTGCAAAGATGCAGCTTAGCAGGGTACTTACATACCTGAGGGTTAAAGGGCTTCGGACTACCTGAGTAACGACAGCATATAGTCGCTAAAAGCACCCCCTCTATTAGCAGAGTACTTATTACCTGAGAGTCCAAGGGCTGCTGACTAGAGTTCATCAAAATGACCTTTCTGCTGTTGACAACGAAAGCACTATTATGATCATAACGTCCCAAGACTGCTGCAGCAGTTTGACTATTTAGTCCCACATCATCATCTGCAATTGGTTGTGACCAAGATGATGATGATGAGGCCTTAGTTTCCTCTCTGCTACCTGATGAACAGCTGCTAGTCTGATTATGATGATGATTCCGCATCAAAGATATTGCATCCTGCCACAACCCAGACGAACAATCAAATCTTAGCAGATATGTACAAGTAATTCTAATGGTGTTTCATTCAACATTATATTCATCAGGGAGGATGTCGTCATCAGCAGTTATGACTTATGGCAGTATAGACAGTACTCTTACTTAGCCAAGAGCAATTAGAGCAATAAAGATCACAATCCATAATAAATCAAGCTACTAGTAGTACAGCTCTGCGTGGCCCACCGTTCATAATGTGTCGCCAACACGATCATTATTGATAATGCTAATTATTCTGCTAATCCGCCCAGCAAGTACAACGACAGCATCTACTCGCTTAACTCGCTAACAGCGGCGTATCCTCTGTGAATCAGTACTCACATTCATCAATGTCATCATGAGCTCATATCGCAAGACCGGCTCATCATCAGCCGTGAAGGCAAGCAGGTGAGGAAGCCCCCACATTACATTGGAGAGTCCCTAGGCGTATTAATAATAATAAAAAGGTGGGTGATCAATGCAGGAAGATAGCAGAGAAGAGAACTATTAGCCAGCAGTGACTCAGCAGGGGCGTTGGTAATTATATACACTGATTCTGCTAACGACTACACTATTGCAAAACTATTGATGAAGTACCGCAGCCATAGAACTACAAAATATCTGAGACAGCACCATTATCGCATAAATGCACTGTTAAGCATCCTATTGCATGGCTGAGAATGATAGACCTGATGGCCGCAGTTACGTCCTAGTAGTAATTAGTACCTGCCCATTCAGCTGAGGTGACAGGGCAGCAGCTCTCTTCAGAACTGCTGGCACAAGAGCGAACATGGAACTGATGTCTTCATCAGTAGTAACCTGCTGCCTCTGTGATGGTGCTTTTAAAATCTGTAATGCCTCATCCTTCATATTCCGAGGCTTGGAGTCAATCATCGCATTACTATTATGGCTGGCACTCTGTGCTGTGTCACTGCTTGCCATGGCTGTACTGGTAGTATGAGACAAATATGCTGCATTGCCGGTACCGCCGCCAGCAGGCCAAATCTCATGTTCACCAAGAAGTGTGGCCAGTGACCAGATTGTATTACTGACTTCCCTAGGACCCATGTCCTGTACCATCGGAGCCGCAGCAGCAAAAAGGGTGTGATATAGCATCTGTTTATCTTTCAGCGACAGGGCAGCATGTGGTTTCAGAGCCAGATCAAGGAGCATATCATGCTGGCCACCATTTCCTTTCTTTTGGTAACGACCAGCAGAGACTGGTAGCTGTTGATTATCAGCAAAAGGTACCACGGGCCTGTTGCTGCTCTTGGCAGGTGGTGCCTTAGACAGCTTACTTAATCTGGCAGCTACTACTAAGGCAGCTGAGACATGGACATGGTTGAAGGTAGTTGGCAGGCCTGATGCCCTGCTGAAACCTGGAGCACCACCGCTGCTGCTGCTGTAAGGAGATAACAGCATTAACAGAGATCGAATGTCTTTGCAGGCTTTTATGGCATTAGTGAGACCAGCAGCGGCTGCCTCCTTTTTATCATTTGCCATGTTTAAACCTCCTTTCAGTTCTGCAGTGGTACGCCCAATACTCTTGAACATTCGGGTGAACCCAAAAACTTCAGAAACACAAAAGAGAGTATTTTGCTTGATCAATAGGTAACTCAGCAGCCCGCCACGACACAATCTTGCTTGGTAAGCATTATGATGTGCTCTCATCATACCAAAAGGCATTCCAAGCCCATCATTGACAGGGCCGTGTGAGAGAGATCTTAACTGCCTAACAAATGCAAAAAAAGCCGCAAAGTCTCGTATCCAACCGATTGAGTTTTGATGTAAGTAAGAATTGTAAACATTCTTAGATGACAAAAGATTGGCATTGTACTGAACTATGCATGAGTTGGTATGAGGCCCATTCCATCGACAGAGTAATCGCATAACCTCCGTTAAAACAAGCGTAAGAGCATTGCACTTTACGGAATCACCCCTGAACGTCTACATGCAAACTGCTCTAGTATGGAATTGTAGGTGTGACGGTATCAGCGACACATAGGTCATGAGCTATTGGGTAATACAGTGAGCACTTTTTCATACACCATCATGGTCAGGGCTGATTGGGGCAGAACTCTAAGAAGGGCAGGTCCTAATCCTCGGTAGAAACCTTTGATCCCTTCATTCTTCCAGGTCAATGCCACTGTATTTAATGATGTGCGATAAATTACTTCTCGCCCAGTCCCTTCTAAACGCTGCTGCAGCCGAGACCTGTCAGGAGGGAGACGAGTGGCTCGAGAGAAATGTACACAAGCGAAATAAAACCTTAGGCCATCAACTGTGCCAAGGCTACCACAGAGACACCATGCTTCTCTTCCTAACTCTGACATGCAGCCCTAAACAATTCTTTGGGCCTACTCATCATTTTACTACCTGAGAAATGGTCCCAGGTGCTGATCTCACATACTTTTCCTCAATGTAAGATCGAATCTCACCGAATAACTTGAGATGGATAGGTGCTCACAGAGGCTGCTAGCTTTGACAATACAGCACAAGCTGATGTCTCTAGAGAAGACAATTGTCGGCTGGTAGACACTAAACCCTCCTTACTCAAGGCAGGAGACTCCACGCCAACCTCTACTGCTGAGGTTCTACTGTTCTCTCCCAGCAGCTGGACTGATGAGGGCAACGCAGCTGACGCGGTCTGCAATCCCTTACCAGCAGGTTGTTGAGCTAGCGCATACTTTGGATTTAGTCTGATGATCTGGTTGAGACTTGTTGAGGTTGATGTATCAGGCAACCTCCTTGCAAGCATATACTTCATTTCTTCATAAACCGTAAACTGGATCGCGCCATGGCAAGTCTGCTACAGACAAAGGCAAAATGAATGCTTTGCCATTGTTTCACCGAGAGCACTTTGACTGTAAACAGTCACTCAAGGCATAGCATGCATGTGACAAGCAATGACATGGGCTTGACACAAGCATGGTGTTCATGAATACTGTGATAGGAACTGAGCAATGACATGGGCTTGACACAAGCATGGTGTTCATGAATACTGTGATAGGAACTGAGCAATGACATGGGCTTGACACAAGCATGGTGTTCATGAATACTGTGATAGGAACCAAGCAATGACACGGGCTTGACACAAGCATGGTGTTCATGAATACTGTGATAGGAACCGAGCAATGACATGGGCTTGACACCACAAGCATGGTGTTCATAAATACTGTGATAGGAACTGAGCAATGACATGGGCTTGACACAAGCATGGTGTTCATGAATACTGTGATAGGAACCGAGCAATGACATGGGCTTGACACAAGCATGGTGTTCATAAATACTGTGATAGGAACTGAGCAATGACATGGGCATGACACAAGCATGGTGTTCATGAATACTGTGATAGGAACTGAGCAATGGCATGGGCATGACACAAGCATGGTGTTCATAAATACTGTGATAGGAACTGAGCAATGGCATGGGCTTGACACAAGCATGGTGTTCATGAATACTGTGATAGGAACCAAGCAATGACATGGGCTTGACACAAGCATGGTGTTCCAATTCATGCCTTGCATTTAAGTATCCAATGGTCACATAGCACTGCGTTGTCAATTAACATGGAAAATAAGAAGCAGGTCTGGAGGCAATTAGACAGGTGGGCGGTGTAGGGTTGACCCAAACCATCAGGTTCAACCCCAACGGTTTCATCACATTTAACGACAAAAAGCTTGGGGCTGGACAAAGACATACAAGCATCTTATCGACATAAGGCTGCAAGCCAAACCCATTAGGTATCTAGCCAGCAAAAAATATGGAGCCAGAATCTTATGGCATCTTATCAAGGAAAGGCTGCAAGCCAAATCCTAGAGGTATCTTACCAGCAAAAGACTTGGAGCCAGGCCTTTGTAGTATCCTTTCAAGCCCTCCTCTTTCCCTATCCGCAAGAAAGCATCTAACATGCTCTTGTACGGGACAACTGCGCTGCTGCCCGAGGATATTGCACCACCACTCCGAGCAGTACCTTGAAGGGGCAGAGACATGCTAGGTAAAGAAGAAGCCTGGATGCTGCTGGGGTGCAGAGCAGGCTTCACACCAGTGTGAACGCTGACTGTAGCTGGAGGAGCATTGTTTGCAGCATGGGTCACTCCTGCTTGAATCAGAGATGGGGTGTATGATGGCAGGACTTTGAAGCTCTGTTGGAGCTGCAACCTGGTCTTGATCACCCAGATAGGATTAGTCACTAAGCACACCTTAGCATCAGAGAGGAAGCAGAAACTGAAATGTGGAATAGTGACTAACAGTTAAGGACCTCAGGAATTAGAGAACCTGTAGCAGCTGATTAATACTGGGATAAATGGAGAGGGTGGCTGCTATCCCATGGCTTTACCTACAACCAGGCCCCCAGGCAGGCATGTAGTGCAATTGTCAACGCATGGCTTGGATAAAGGCCAAGAGGACAAAAGAAATTGATTTAAAAAAACATATATATATTGTTTGAAATATGCTTTGCTTCTTCTTCTTTGAGATCCATTAACATCTTGGCAGGACGGGAAATATGCAGCTGTAGCAGTTGCAAACAGTGACTAGAGCCCGGCCATACTATGCCATGCATGCATAACCAAGAAGAGTGAGGGAGGTATCCTTACCAGTGCTCCTGCCTGAGCTGCACTCAATGAGTGCCACCATGTACCAAGCCTGTCTCCACCTTGCCAACCTAGGTAGAAGGCCTTGATCTTCTCATACGTGTAGAAGTATGAAGCCCATGCCAATCCTGAGGGAACAGATAACATTATTGTTTGTACCATCATATCTGGATGGGCTGGATAACATGCAGTCCACTTGAGTCATTTGTAAGCATTCAGAAAGAAAATGAAAGAGGATTGATGCTGTTGTAGGAAGCTTCCTGTGCAGTACCTGAGCCTAACCATGCAGGCGTTAGTCCGCTGTAAAATGCTTTCAAACCTTCCCTTTTGTATATATTACGAGCTGCATCTACTGCGCCCCTGTACGTTGCTGCATTGACTTGTTGCCCATCTTGAACTGCATGCCATGTTGAGAGATTCAGAATTCTCTGAACAGATTTACATGCATTCAGTTAACCACTGCTGCCTTACCTTGGAGGCGCGTTTTAACAACATCAAAAGGGTGCAATGTTAAAACGGCGACACTGCCAGCTACTCCACCAGCGACAGTATGTTTCCTGCTCAAAATGTTTGTTGGAGTGAATAATATCAACGAACGAATCGTGAAATGGTAATGACTCAACCAGCTGTCATAACTTGCGACCATGCAAAACTTTGTACAATGCTGGTCAGGTCGAATAAAGACTCAGACTGTCTTGGTGACGGAATATAAAATGCATATGCTTTTTCATCAATGACGAAAGTAGTTTGTCAGATTTTTGTGAAAGAGGAAACGTTAAAATAGAGAAAAAGATGTGTGAAACAACGTGAGGTTACGGGAGGTCGAAGGACACGTCATATGTCACAGCACAACATTATGAAAGAGAAGAAACAAATGTTCACAGATCCTAGCATTTTATATCAGCCATTTCTCAACGTTTGTTTTCAGACTTTGATGCCGCCATGTTTTCAGTTGACATGCGTACGAACTCTGAAAATGTGACGCAACGTGTACATCTGCATTGGTGTAACAAAGGCAAGAACCGCGTCGCCCAGAAGAAACAGAGTCGCTCGTTCATTTATATGAATTCTCATTATTAAAATTTTGTTCGAATCCTGATTCATGATACCTTCGGTTCCCTGTCCTTTCCTCCATTAAGTGAAAGATCAAGTGCAGTGCACATCATTTATTGAAGAATCTTTAATGGAACAGGGAGAACATAAGGAGAGCCCTGCATGCATTCAAGTTCCGTGTGAAGAGGTAATCCTTCAGGCAGAGGAACATGCAGATTCTCTCAGCCCAGCATCTCAAAATAGCCAAAATGGGATTGCATGGTCGGTTGAAGGACATCTAGCTCATGTCTCTGCCGTGAAAGTGGCAGTTCCACCGACCAATGATGACGAAAAAATGCCGACTGTGCCTACAATATTGGAAGCTCAAGATCAGCAGCAAATAATGGAGGAAGACCCCGAAGAGGAGGCTGCTCTGTCTCTGTGCAATTTGGCCGCATGTGGGGGGGCGACAAGCAGCCACTCCTCTTTCTTGGGAGATGTGAGTTTAGACTTTGTAGATAATTTGACGGCAATGTTGCTGTTGACCTTACGAAGTTCGTACTCTCTTGGAGACGATTCCATGTCCACTTCGTCTCATTTTCGCTTGCACATAAAGCTCCAGATGAGAAGATATCCATGTACCTCTCAGAATGATATTATCTTCAGTCGTTTCCTGTATACACTGCAAAAATGAGATGACAATGAGATGACTAAACTCTTGCCGATCTGCCAATCTTGCTGCAAATTGAAGGTGGAAAATCCCAACACGCCTAATGACGAAGCAGTTGCTGTTCAGGTCCTTGCCGAGGCAGCTGCTGCAGCTGCAAGTTCGTCTCAGAGCACACAAAATGCGGGGACAGAGGACGCACCGGCCAGGTCACATCGGAATAATCCAGACGACCAAGCATATTATTCGCCAGCAGCTGTCGAGATCAGCAGGGCTAGGCCTAAGAGAAGTAATGCTGGGGTGAGTGCAGCAGCTGCGGCTGCAAAGAGGAGAAGGGCTTCACCTTCACCACCTACCCATGGTAGATCTGCTAAGAGAGGGCCCCCACTGGGTCCCAGGCTGTGTGCTCATCAGGGTTGTAGTGAGCCGGTGAGTTGATGACTAGGTCAAAACTGGACACACATTATCGACAAGGCCTTACACATACCTACTACTCTTTTCTTTCATTTTATCCACATATCAAATGTAGACTGAGTCATGCTCATAAACCTTTGATGCCTCTCTCATTGTGATACTGTTGATGCCTCTCTCATTGTGATACTGTTGATGCCTCTCTCATTGTGATACTGTTGATGCCTCTCTCATTGTGATACTGTTGATGCCTCTCTCATTGTGATACTGTTGATGCCTCTCTCATTGTGATACTGTTGATGCCTCTCTCATTGTGATACTGTTGATGCCTCTCTCGTTGTGATACTGTTGATGCCTCTCTCATTGTCATACTGTTGATGCCTCTCTCATTGTGATACTGTTGATGCCTCTCTCATTGTGATACTGTTGATGCCTCTCTCATTGTGATACTACAGTTGACTACAGCTAGTCAAACACATGCAGTAATATCTGGGTGTAAAACCAGGCAGTAAGGTCATGCAACATAATCCTCATCCAAACAAGTAATGTATATAATAACCAAAATGGAATAACAAGCATTGTCACACAACAGGGTATTGTTGTCATGCTCATTTTTGCATGTGTGTGCACTCATTGCCTAGATCATTTTCACACAAGTGTGTTTATGCACCCAGGCTCAGCTGTCCACCACTCGCATGAGACGATATTGTGAGACCCACATGTCAACGTACGGTCTCTTCCCTGAAGAGGGAGGGAACAGCCCAACAGCCAATGCCGCCATGGCAGGTTCTCCTTTCTCTGACCCACAACGGAAGCGTTCAGTGAAAGATGCTCTTTCTGCTGCTGGAGGTGGACACAGTCAGCAGGAGGGCCTGGCTGGGATGCGTCGCTTCTCTGGGGAAGGGAGAGGGTCAGGCAACAGAGGAATGATTGCCAATGCACTTGAGTCTGTTGTAAGAGCAGCCAAGAATGCAAATATGGCACAGCAAGATGTTGCTGCCAGGCATCAGCAGCAGCAGCAGATCGATGCCGGCACTCTGCAGATACTGTTGCAGCTACAACAGCAGCAGCAAATGGCTCAGCAGCAGCAGGATCACCAACACCAACAGCTGCAGCAATTGCATCAGCAGGGCATGCTGACTGTGTTACCTGACGGCAGCCTGGCCATCATCCAACAACCCGCTGCTGCTTCTGCTGCCAGACAGCCTCCACTACCTCCTCAGGCACCCCCACAGCAGCAGCAGCTCCTGGCAATGACAGCGGACGGGCAGCTGGTGATCATCCAGCAGGAAGTCCCTCAGCAGCTGCAGCAGCAGCAGGTATCTGCACCTGCAGCGCTGGCACCAGCTGTACAACAGCATCAGCAGCTTCAGACTGTACCACAAAACCGCCCTCTAACTGTTGGAGAGCAATTGGCTCAGCTGCAAGGCCTGAGGTACCATCAAGAGCAGCCACAACAGGAGGGCCTCCAAGCTGCACTTATACAGCAGCAGCAGCAGGAGCAGCAGCAAAAGGCTCTAGGGGGGGGACAACAACTTTTCCTAATTCAAGACCCCAATGGTCCTCCAGGTCAGCAGCAGCTCGTGCTTTTACAAGGAGGCATTCCACACCAGCTTCTTCCACAGCAGCAGCAGCAGCAGCAGGCTCATGTTCCAATACAAGCAACACAAAAGCCAGTGGGCACTACGAATGCAAGTTCAGTGCCTGCTTCAGCTCCTGTGGTTGCAGGCGACATGAATCAGATCAGGGCCAGCAGAGTGAGTACAACAGGATCAGGTCTTCAGATGAGAGCTGGTGGCCGGGATCCTGTAAGGATCTCTGATATAGGCACCAGCCAACAGCCTGGGTCAGGCACTGCTGTGAGTGTTCAGCAGCCTTTGCCTGCTGCTGCTGCTGCTGCCTGTGCTGCTGCTGGACCAGGGGTGGGTGGGGAAGTGCTGGGCATGCAGCAAGCAGCTGCATATGCAGCTGAGCAGCAGCTAAAGCTACTTCAGGCTGCTGTTGCAGAACATAGTGTGAAAAGGAGAAGAGACTCGAAGTCTGGTGCAGAGGAAGCAGAATTGCAGCTGGAGGAGCAGCTGATTCAACAAAGGAGGCGCGAGGAAAAGGAGAAGGAGATGAAGCAAGAGAGCATGATCCAGGAGTTGCTTTTGTATCAAGAGGAGCTGCAACAGCGGCTTGCGTTGCAGCGCCGGCATCAGCAGCAGGCAGCAGGTAGCGGCACTCTTCCGCCAGAGCAGCTTCTTCAGCAGCAGCAGCAGGACGAGGCAGAGATGCGGACCCAGCTGCTGCAGCACTTGCAGAAACTGCAGGCAAGGGAGGAGGAGTCCCGAGTGCAGAGGCTGGAGCAAGAAGAGCAGATCCTACGGCACCAGCAGGTGGTGCGAGAGCTGCTGATGCATCAAGAGCTGTGTCACAGACAAATACAGGCTACTCTCAGCAAAGAGGAGCAGCAGCACAGGCAGCAGCAGCTGGCACTGCTGGAGCAGATCTTTCAGGTGGAGGCCCACAAGCTCGTAGCACTACAGCAAGCCTACGCTGTACGCTTCGGTTCAGAGGCAGCTGTTGCTGCTTCACATTATCAGCGGCAGGCTGTGGCACCAAATGGGAACTTTTCTGCACCTGCTGGTGCGCAGCCTCAACAGCAGCAGCAGCACCATGGTCTGGCCCTGGGCTCTGCTGTGGCTGCTGCAGGGATTCTTCCTGTCAGTAATCCAGCGGAAACTGCTGCTCCTGGGATCCAGGAAGTGGCCAAGGCATGCAGTACCGAGGAACCAGCAACCAACTGTACCGCTGCTGCTACCGTGTCTCAGGAAGTGGTTAAAGGACGAGTGATGATAGAGACATCAACTCAGGAGCCTACCCGTTCCATGGCGGTCAATCAAGAGGAGCCAGGACCTGATTCCGTAATGTCTGTGAAGCAGGAGCTTTCCCATGGTGGGATAGAGTCAGCCTCCACATCCTCCCCACTGAGGACGCCTCTTACATCTCACTTCCACATAATGTCAGCACCTGACAGTACAGGGCTTGCTTCTACTGGCACCTCCTTGCGTACTTCAAGGACTCATGGAACACCTAGCAATGCAGGCAGCGCTGTACTTCAAACCTCGTTGCCAACTGTGACTACAGCAGTGGCCTTCGCTCATCCCACACAAGGAGGAACTCCAGGTGCCCAGCAGGTGCCTAGGGGAGGTTCACCCCCTGCTGCTGCTGCTGCTGCTGCTGCTGCTGCTGCTCCTTCTCCTACCATTCCCACATCCTCAGCTGCTACATCCTCCCTACCTATAGATCCAGCTTCTGCTGTGAAGGAAGTATCAACTGGAGTGGTACACCAAACCTCTTCCCAATCTGTTCCAACCTCTGCTGCTGCTGCAAAATCAGAAACATCTGCCGATGCTAGGGTAGCGGATGTTGGGATTGCCACCACCAGCAGCGCCGATCAGGAGGCTGCTGTTGACATCACTGAGCTTCTCATTCAAGCAGCCATCGCAAAACAGCGGCAGCAGGAAGAACAGGAGACAGAGCTAAAGACTCTGAAAGAGGATACTGACGCACATCCTAAGCTGGAGCAAGATGAAGGGATGCCGAAGCAGCAGGCAGTACATAAAGAGGCCAGCAAAGCTCCTGACGATAGCCAAGGTGAGAGGCCACCACCTCCAAACATGGGGGCACCCTCTCAGAGTATCCAAATCAAGTCTGAGCCTAGTAAAGACACCCTAGGGAAAGCAGTGGAAAACAGCAGTCATCAAGTTGGAAATTTGTTGCAATCCCTGCCTATTGTAAACCCTCAGTTTGACCAGAATCAGCGCCAGGACGGTGGCATCCAGGAGCAGCTGCTGCTCCTTCAGTCTGCACTTGTGCAACGGCAGCAGCAGCAGCAGCAGCAGTGGCAGGACCATCAGCAGCAGCAGTGGAAGGATCAGCAGCAGCAGGCCCTAGAGCATGCCATCCTCTCCCAACTCGAGCAGCAGTGGCGGGAGCAGCAGCAGAGGGCTCCTCCTGCAAGTAATGCCGCGACCTCTGGTAACAGGCAGTCCTCAGAGGGGGCTCAGAATCAAGATTCAAAGCTGAAGCAAGGCGACGTCACACTCGAAATGCTGATGGCAAAGCAGCAGCAGCTACAGCACGAGTTACAGCATGGCAGCGGCAGGTTGTCGGACTTACAGGTCCTAGAGAAGCGGCAGGAGCTTGAGCGATATCAAGGCTTCATAATTGCTGCTGCTGCTGCTGACTCAGGGAATCTAGAGCTGGCCAAAGCATTGGTGCAGCGAATGGAGACTCGAGTGGAGCAGCTGGATCAAGAGAGGCAGATGCTGCTGCGTCTCCAGCAGCAACAGCAGCAGCAGCAGCAAATGACGTCTACCGCTGGCGCTCAGCAACAGAGACAGCAGGTGCTGCAGCTGTCTCCCCAGGATTTGCAGACCCTGCTTCAGCTGCAGCAGCAAATGGGTAACAGCAACAATCATGCACTCTTATCTGCAGGTGGTGGCAGTTTGATTCAACTCCCTGGTGGTGGTTTAATTCAGTTACAGCAGCAAGTCATGCCGTCACAACAACAACAACAACAACAGGTCATGTTGATGGGGCGCCATCCATCTAGCAACGGGTTTGGTGGATCAGGAACAACAAGAGCCCTTGCCACCGGTGCAGGTGCTGCTGGTCTGCAGACACTGCAGCACCTTCCTGTACAGCTGGCTCCTGGCTCTGCTGCCGCAGCAGCTGCTTCAGCAGTCCCTGCTGCAGGAGTTCATAATGAGAGAGGTGGACAGCTAGTCAACGTTGGTGGTGGTGGTGGCATGGTGCAGCTAGATGCTGCCTTGTTACAGCAGCTCACTGCATCCACAGCCTCACAACAGCAGCTAACAGGTAGCAATACATTGAGTGTCAATGCAGCACAGATGAGCGGTGGAGGCGGTAATGGACAGCAGCAGTACTTGCTTGTCATGGATGGTTCCGGAGGCTTGATTCAGCTTGCAGTTTGAAATGATGCCTGAAAAGTGTGACCGGAGGAGAAACATAGGTTTATGGTTTGTGAATACCAGAGAGGGGTAATTGAACATGACGATGCAATTATTGTTTTGATGGTGGTCAGTGCAGCACTAACACTTGTCATTTAAAATGCTGCAGCTGTACTGAATAATATTATTGTCTCTGTGCTAGAGACAAAACTGGTCTTTAGCAGAATAATGGCATTAGGGGATAAGGTTGACTCGAGTGCTACAGAAATCATTCATTAACTGTTGTGTTCAGATCCACTTTATTTTCAGGCAGCGCCATAATGGTGGAGATTGCCCTAACTGTTGAGTACTGTCATAATGTATTATTTGAACTGTTTTGGTACAGAAGAATAGCCCCCAAAATCCAAAACCTGACACAAAATTTGTTTATTTGCGCTGTAACCACCCCATAAGAGGAACAGTTTGAGGTATGCCGAGTCATAATAAAGAAAGTCTGGCTTCTCTGAATCTACAGTGTAGTGCTATTTTATGATATAATATTCACACCATTATTCACACAAGTCTGGCTTGAGGGAGCAATGAGGAAACGTGCAGAATGACTTGTCTTCCTTCATACTGAGCATTAATAATACTGAAGACAGGTCTCATCAGTGAGCCGTATCAACTTCATTCTTTTCTCTTTGCTGGTCAATAAGTTTCCACACACCTCATCGATACATTTGGTTATGGTTAAGAGTAGTGTCCCAAATGAAATGTTCAGAACACCTCGTTTAATGTTTTCTCTCATCTCTTTCATCTCTTTGTGGCCGAGGTAATTTACGTGCATTTTTACAGTCAGAGTCATCATAGAAAATGCTTGAAGATTACCAGATTTCACATACAATTATCCTCTTATGAGTGTGACAGCCAATTCTGCTGCAATCACTGGGTGGCACCTACAAAGAAGAAATAGAATCTCGATAAGCAACTCAATGCTGCAGTAAATTCTTCGTTTGCAATCTAAGAAACTAGACTTGCAACAAACAAAAGATTGGATAATGTATACTTTTCACTGACCTAGCCAGTTGGAGAAGACCTCATAGTCCTCTCCTTGGTACTCTGAATCTACCACCATCTGCTTGTAGAAGGTCTTGGCAACATTCTTCAGCTCAGCAGGCTTCTTGGGGCCAACAGACTTTCCAGCGCGCAGAGCAGCCAGCTTCTCAGCACGTGCAGCAGCACGCTTCTCCTAAAATTACATTAGAATACAGCATGTCAGAACTGGAATGAAAAGCAACTTGTAATGCTCAACTAAGGCAGCTGTATATGCATGGTTGAACTTTTTTGTTTGGGGTGCATGATCAGCTACTGTGATCACACTCACAGAGACAACAACTTCACGGCGAAGAGCTGCCTTTGCATAAGGATTAAGCTTAAGCATAGCTCCCAAGTTCTTGAGAGGGTTCTTCTTGAGGGGCCTGCAGGCACATAGCCAGGCACTCAGTATGCAAAATCAAATAAGTAGCAGCTTTCTATCAGAATCTGTGTCTTTCATCAGAATCTGTGAAGAGATTGGACTCACTTGTGCTTGGGAGCAGCAGCCTTCTGAGGACGCACTGCTGACTGGATCTCATCGCTGTTGATGATACGGGTGAGGTCAGAGTTGGACATGATGCTGCGAGGCAGCTTGTAGCCCTTCTTGACAGCAGAGGCAGTGGTGTAGGTGCCAAACACCTGCAACAGAGATAGGATGTCTGAGCGTCATGGTGCCTAACACATTCTATGACTATCTTAACCCTAAACCCTAACACATTCTATGACTATCTACCTAAGATACGTATCCTTGTTAAGGGTTTGTCCACTGAATCGACTCACACAGCTTGTTGGTGCACCTTGTCTCAACACTCATGGATACCTTTCCTTCGTTTTCCCTGTACCCTGTGCCAATAACCCCAATCAACAAGCGCACCTTGTCAAGCTTCTCAAAAGCAGACTTGGTCCAAATGCAGAAACGGCCAACATGACCTCCAGGAGCCAACTGGTAGAAGAGAAGAGAATCAGTATGAACATCACAGCACAGAGGGAATCAGTATCAACAACACAGCACAGAGGGAATCAGTATCAACATCACAGCACAGAAGGAATCAGTATGAACATCACAGTACAGAGGGAATCAGTATCAACATCACAGCACAGAGGGAATCAGTATGAACATCACAGTACAGAGGGAATCAGTATCAACATCACGGTACAGAGGGAATCAGTACCAACATCACAGTACTGAGGGAATCAGTATGAACATCACAGCACAGAGGGAATCAGTACCAACATCACATCACAGAGGGAATCAGTACCAACATCACAGCACTGAAGGAATCAGTATCAACATCACAGCACAGAGGGAATCAGTACCAACATCACAGCACAGAGGGAATCAGTATCAACATCACAGCACAGAGGGAATCAGTACCAACATCACATCACAGAGGGAATCAGTATCAACATCACAGCACAGAGGGAATCAGTATCAACATCACAGCACAGAGGGAATCAGTACCAACATCAATGGCTGAAATATGTGGATTCTTCCACATTCCTCATGAATCAGTAGATAGATAGACCTTCATACCTGCAGCAGATTAAGGCGGTCCACACTTGTGACCTCAACACCAGGAAGGTTGCGGAAAGCCTTGGAGATCCCAGAGTCCTCTCCAAACACAACCAGAGGGCCCTTGCGCAGCACGTAACGACGGTTACGCATCTTACCTGGCAGTATTTGGAGTGCAGACATAAAGAGGTTCAACATTTAAAAAGTGCAACAAGGATTATTCATTAAGCTCTTGAATCTTGTAACAGGTAGAAGAACTGACAGAGTACTGCTACAGCCACTATTAACAACTGACAGAGTAATGCTACAGCCACTATTAAGCCTCACAGGAAATTATATGCAAGGCTGAATAAAATTCTAAATCAGGGGGTCTAACCAGTTTTTTAACAAGCATGAGATGCAGAAATTCTTGTTATCCTCATCAACTTATTAATGTAGGTACACCCTGAACCATGTAATCAGTCTCACCCTTTCCATCTTGTTATCCTCATCAACTTGTTGATGTAGGTACACCCTGAACCATGTAATCAGTCTCACCCTTTCCATCTTGTTATCCTCATCAACTTATTAATGTAGGTACACCCTGAACCATGTAATCAGTCTCACCCTTTCCATCTTGTTATCCTCATCAACTTGTTGATGTAGGTAAACCCTGAACCATGTAAACCCTGAACCATGTAATCAGTCTCACCCTTTCCATCTTGTTATCCTCATCAACTTGTTAATGTAGGTAAACCCTGAACCATGTAATCAGTCTCACCCTTTCCACGGCGTAGGTTCTTGGAGTCACGAGCCTTCTCCACATCAGGGATGGCCCCAATCTTCTTCAGCACCTCCAAGGCCTTGCTGGTCTTCTTAACAGACTCAGCAGCATCACTGAGGACTAGGGGAACCTCTGGCACCTGAGAAATTAGACATGAAGAAGAATGAAGGATATGAAGCAGCATGCAGGGCATATCATTATTCAGTCACCAGTTCCGTAACTGGGCACTATTTGGAGCGCCTTGAGAATTTGAGTTGATCATGGCTGTTAAGGGCAGCAGCCATAATTAGAACTTGTTGCTCACCTGCTCAATTCTGTGACCGCGAGCCAAGACCAGAGAGGGCAGGGCAGATGCTGCCAATGCAGAGGCCACTGCATGGCGCTTCTGGGTCAGGTTGACCTTGCGGTGCCACTTGCGCCACACCTTGGTAGGGGCAAACATTCTTCCACCACGGCACATGTTACCGAAAGCTCCCTGTCCAGCGCGGTGAGTACCGCCTCCTGGAACACGAGGGATACGAGACACGGCACGACCAGTTCCCCAGGACTCGGCAGCAGTTTGGTGTCCAGCCTTCATGAACACGGAGTAAGCCTGACGCTTGTTCTTGTTCATGTTAGTGTGGATGATCCTAACGACATCGGGCCTGGGGCCAAAAGAGAGAAGATCAAGAGAAGAAAATAAGGATACTTACAAGATGATAGAAATAATGTTAATAATGAAAACGTACCTGATAGGAGCAGTGAAAACAGCGGGCAAGGTGGTCTGCTCAGCAGCCTCCCCTGACTCCGGGGAGATGACAGAAACAAGAGGTCTTGCAGCTGCAGACATTTTACTTACTGGAAAAGGAAGAACTTTCTTCTGCCGCCAATTGTGCTGGATGGGCATGCCTACAGTTTTTTCACATTTTCCTCGAGTCAGACTTAGTTTTGTTTATTGTTGTTCAAAAACTCTTCATATATCCAAAATGCCAAGCTGGATTGAACCTGCCTTATAAGTGGATGCTTTTGAGTTCACTAGGTGACTTCAAGGACGCACATACGGTTCATCTACACAACTATTCAAAGGTAATAAACGAATTTTTTTATTTTGATGCGTTCTCCTTCCATCTTACATATGCCAATGACGACAATGTTGGTACCTCTACCTATTTCTTCCTCGGAAGGTGCATCTAACTTCAGAAAGGTCATTGAGCCAAATCAGTGGAGTGGTCTATAAAGGAATCTTAGATATTCCCAATGATGATGCAAGTTTTTCATCGCGGCAGGTCAGGGAAACTAGCAGATGAACTCGTATTTGATGTATTGGATTATTTTTCTTTCATCATGGCACCTCAAATAGAAACGGTGGAACAGATAGGTATGTGCCTTCTACATGGCACTTGGATCTCATCATTCTCTGCTCTCCTACATCACTTACCAGGTTTCAGGGTTTCCATTGCCCAATCAGCCCGCACAACATGACCTACTCAGCTTCTCTGTTGGCCTGCATAGCCAACAAGGTTCCCGCCAGCACCAGGAGGACCGTGTGATTGCTTCTGACCTCTCCGCCCTCCCTCCTTTCCGCTCCACCTGCCAACGCGCTCTCCTCCTTGCAGTCTTTGACGGGCATGAAGGCTCCGAAGCAGCTCAGCACTTAGCGGACCACTTTGTATCCGCTCTTATCAACAGCCCAGTCTTGTCACAGCAAAACTCCCCTCAAGCCTCACCTGGGTCCACAGCTTCCCCTAACATGACCAGCATGGACAAGGGCAGGCTAGACCAGCTTCCTGCTCCTCACGTCTCCACCTATGACTACGGAGCGGCACTAAGACAGGCACTGCTGCATTGTGAGCAGGACCTGCTAGATGCTGCGTCCACTGCTGGTAGCACAGCCCTGGTAGCCTTGTTGGTTGACAGCATCCTGCACATTGCCAACGTGGGGGACTGTCGAGCAGTAGTGTGTGACAAGGCTGAGGCAAGGGCTCTGACTCGCGATCACAAGCCTCTAGGGAATGCTGAGGAAAGAGAGCGATTGAGAGGGGTGGGCGCAGATGTGTCATCTGATGGGTGAGAACTGTTACTTATGCACTGCTTACTAGCAGTAGTAGAGAGGGGTGGGCGCAGATGTGTCATCTGATGGGTGAGAACTGTTACTTATGCACTGCTTACTAGCAATAGTAGAGAGGGGTGGGCGCAGATGTGTCATCTGATGGGTGAGAACTGTCACTTATGCACTGCTTACTAGCAATAGTAGAGAGGGGTGGGCGCAGATGTGTCATCTGATGGGTGAGAACTGTCACTTATGCACTGCTTACTAGCAATAGTAGAGAGGGGTGGGCGCAGATGTGTCATCTGATGGGAGAGAACTGTCACTTATGCACTGCTTACTAGCAGTAGTAGAGAGGGGTGGGCGCAGATGTGTCATCTGATGGGTGAGAACTGTCACTTATGCACTGCTTACTAGCAATAGTAGCAATAGCTGCTTACTAGCAATAGCTTAGTCTATGGCTGCAAGAACAAGACGGTTGTGCAAGCTATTTATTGTATAGAAGAATGTGCATTGCCTCATTGCCCTACAATAAGCACACAACGTACCAAAAGCCTGAGTTGTCCAAGGTTCAAGATTGTGCTTGATGTGTTTGATGATTACTTTTTACTTTCATTATCATCATTCTTTCTTTAAACAGTCCCACATCTAGCTGGGTACTCTCAAAGTGCTTCTAATTGAGTATGTAATTCATTCAAGGTCATTTGCAAGTCAAGCTTTTAATCGCCTATGTTCTTCATTACACAGTTGTCGTTAATACAATCCTGAGACTTCTGAGACTACTTCTGCTGCTGCTGCTGCTGCTGCTGATTGCCTATGTTCTTCATTACACAGTTGTCATTAATACAATCCTGAGGCCTTTGAGACTACTTCTTCTTCTTCTGCTGCTGCTGATCCTCGTGTACTCCATCTTCAGGTACATCTTGTCTCCTGATGGTTCCCAAGCTCTAGCTGTGTCAAGAGCCATCGGAGGTGCCCTCCTGAAGCGGCCTCAGTCACTGTCAATCATGCCCAGGGTAGAATCTTTTGCGTCAGAAACAGCTGCTGGTGCCTATTCCTGTCCCAAGAGGCAACCAGATTTATCAGAGCCGCCTGTAGCTGAAGTGCCCACATTACATCAACACAGTGTAGTAGGCAGCAGTATCATGTGTGTTCCTGTGGAGGGGACCAATCTGCTGTTGAATGCAATTGAGAGTTTGAAGAAAGGTTCTGGAGGTGTTAATGCTCCATTGGCACTGAGTGAGAGAATCCACTCTGTAAAGGAGAGTCCCTTCAGTCGCAGAGGGCCCCAGATGGAGGTAGCTGGGGGTTCAGCCAAACCCTGTAGCCTTTCCGGCCTACCTCCAGACTTTGTAGGAGATACTCTCCCTCTTAACACATCACAAGGTCAGCCACATTCCACCAGCTTCATCCAGGAGTGCACAACTTACAACCGACTCAGCTACTCCTCCGGTCTTTCTTCACCTACTCATGGGGAGTTCTCTTGGGACCTCCAACATGAAGGGGCTGGTTATAGGGGTTACAAGGTAGAAGGCACCAGGCAGCTGCCTGACCAACAGAGTGGAACCTTGGTTTCAGAGGCATCCTGTCAGACCGGCGTCATAGCTGAGCCTGAGCTGTTTGAGTACTACATACATAAAGTGAGTGGTGGCTTTGTCTTTATATTGATTCCATTTCTTTCCGCAAGGTTGCACTTACATTGCTGCATACAAGGCCTTGTGCATTTATTACTTATTGCACGTATTTTCGCGAAGTCAAGACTTGCTTGAGCTTGAGAGGGCCCCCGTATAGATAAGCACTTGTGTCACATGCATACTGCACTTCATGTTTCTATATTTCCAATCGATATCTCTACTAATTGATTCCTTTTAAAGTGACCAATAATAAGTTGTTGTCTGATCCCCGATTTCGTAGGGAAGCGAGTTCCTGATCATTGCTAGTGATGGAATATGGGATAAGGTTTCCAACAAAGAGGCAGTTACACGTGTACGGCGCTGGTTGAGTGAAGACGGCCTGTCTGCCAGTCAGGCTGCGGAGAAGCTTGTGGAATATGCGCTTCGCTTAGACACAAAGGACAACGTCAGTGTGGTATTGCTCCGTTTTTCCGCTCAGCCTTTTGAGCCGCGGAGCAGGGGCGGTTCCGGCTCTGCTTCTCCTGCCTATGCCAACTCTGCTCTTCGAAGGGCCAGGAGTGAAGCTGGTCTGGTAGGTGGAGCATCTCCCCCACCCACAGCCAAGGCTCCAGGAAGTGGTGTCGGTTTCTCACACCCCTCTTTGCAGCAGTTGCCAACCTTACATGAAATCCCTAACCTTATTTCCCACCTTTCTTTAAGCACCTCTAAGGATCTGGGGAATGCTGAACCGGTAAAATGTCGCGGGGACACATCCGGCACTCTTGTTCTACCTTGAAGGCATACCTAGAGGTCGTGACCCTTTCTCTGTCTAATGACCCTTTATCCTCCTTGCAAACACTTGGATGATTGATGCAATTAGTTTTCTCTCAGTATCTATGTTTTTAAGAGATAATGCTCCAAGGTATTACGTATTTTTGTCAACTTGGATGACCATGCTTGCTCTCGTTGTTTTTGTTCTCTTGACAAGTAAGGTAGATACTTAATGCTGATACTCGGCTTGTTTCCACGACGAGTGCTAATTGTGCCTCTCCCCTTGTTACCTTGTTTTTATCTTGAACGAGGTGTACGGACGTACGGTTATGTAATGTAATCTCCAAGTATAAGTCTGTGTTTTTAAATATGTTTCTAAAACCACTACCCTGTACAACTCACACTAGCGTCGGAAATTAAGGTTCGGATTGAAAACAAGGTAATGCTAAGTAATTCGCACATTTGAAATTTCTGAAGAATGTTACTGAAAGTCTTAGAAAGATAGTGAATGTGTCTTCAGAAGTCTGTAACCTCCGGATGTGTTGCAATTAGGCCGTGATAGATAAATTAAATTAATCGACACTACTCATGGAAGCAGAGGTCGACTCTGGTGGTGACATGTCCTAGACTCATGTGCAAAACAGCGACGATAGCAGGACTGTGGAAGCACCACGACCAAGAGGAGGGAAAGTATTTCAGATATAGGTTCCCTGATTTTTAAGGCCTTCGAGAAGCAGTACCAAGAGGCGAACGGTATCGAGGCAACTCATAAACCTTTGTATCAATTAAACAAGAGAAGGCTAGGTGCTGAAATGCTCCAACGTGGACACGCGAACAAGCCAGGAAACCAGAGATTTATCCCTCCCTCAGCCCTTGTTGATGTGCTTAAAAATTTGCCAGCAGAAATGAGGACACATCAAGAGGTATGAGCATAAACAGCCCATCAGCTTCCCCCTCTCCACAAATCTCAAGAATGTCTACCCTTGCGGTTGCTTGTTCTGAGCCTCATATATGTGCCTGTTGCCTGTTCTACACCTCGTACATGTACTGAACCAGATCCCCTTGCTGTTGTATGCATGTCACCTCAAGTGCTTGTCCTAAACCAAGTTCAGGCAATGTCATGCACACACCGACAGTATCATTCTGGCCTGGTTTCTGTTGATGCCTTTACCATGCCCCGTCAATAGCTGCATCTTGTCTGCGTCCTCACTCATGCAAGTAGACCTGAAAGAACATAAAAGCATGTTGAAGTCCCTGCTTTTGGATTGCAAAATTTTGGTGTGACATAGCTCACATAATGTTTTATACTCAATTATGCATACAGGACTATCATGCATCCTTCTTTCTACTTTCACGTTCAAACTGATATACTAGTATCTAGTACCAATATACTCATTATGGATTATTATAGCAATTATGTGTAACCTTTTTCAATTTAATTTAATTGCTGTGAATAGCTCTTTCATACCATGTAAGGCTTCATCGCATTTCACGGTACATTGTTCAAATATGCATCCACACGTATGTCACATGTCCCTGCGTTCAGATTTGTTTCCCTGTGTTAAAAATTATGTTGGATTCTCATTAAAGTGGGATATAATAATTAAAGTGGGATATTTTCTTTAAAGTGGGATATACTCATTGAAGTGGGATTCTCACTTCAGTTTGGAAGTGACTTCGATGACTCATCCTTAAGAACTCCTTATTGAAAATGCTCAGATTCTGTTAGAGGAGCTTGAGGCTCTCCATGTGGAACATCAACGGACCCTTAAGCAACATGCTGAATACTTAGGGAGCTTTAAACCCCTCCCAGGGAAAGACGATAGGTGAGTTGTACTGAGTCTCTACGGAAGGTGTGTATTCATCCAATTCTTGTGGGAGGAGGATAGCTGACCTTTATATTCTGCCTGGCCCATAAAATAGACAAGGTTCAGCTGTATGTTAGAAATGAGAATAAAGAGCCTGATGTTCATCTCAGTGCCTCCTAGGACAACAAAGGTAATATTCTGCCCTCCTGTCTCCTTGCCTTTACCTCATTTCTCCATGCATTCATTCAGTTACATGCACCTCCTTTGTCATCATGCTCTCATCATCATCGTCATCATCATCACGCGTTATGCCATGGCCGTATCTAATTACTATGATTGTTTTTAAACTAAAACAGTCATCAACTTTTGTTAGTATCATGAGTAACTCCTATCTATGAGCGTTGCATCGCTCCTGTAACGGGTGCTATCACCTCTGGGTAGTAGGATCTATTTGCACTCCTTGTTCTGCACCTGTTACAAGGTAGTAGGATCCTGCAACTGTTTTCTCTCCTGACAGGTACTCGTCATTTGAGTATGGCATCACTACACACAGCCACTCCTCTCATGTGGAGCAAGCCATGGAGCGCCAGCAGAAGCTGCAAGAGAGGTTGCAGGTAAGCCCCTCAAACAGCTAAAGCTAGGTTCAGGTTGTAAGATATTATGAGTTGCCTCTTTCAATAGCAGTGAATACCTGGTAACTTGGCACGTTTACATCAGCCAGTTTACGTCTAGCCTGGCTGGTAGTCAGTCTAGCCTGGCTGGTATCATATTGCACAGGTTACCAACATACTCATTGATTCTGCATTCTCACAATAATTGGTTCCCCTCACCATGTACCTCTTCCTTGCATCCTCAGAACAACTTGAGTCAAGCAAGTGACAGGCTACCTTGGGACTTCCTGGAACGCATGGGTCCAGCTGCTATCACGATTCAGGTAGTGGGATTTGTTAGGCTGTGTTCTAGAGGAAAGGTTGTGCTGCCACCTAGATCTAGGTGAGTGGATGTGTTTCTTAGTATGCATAAATCAAACACAACATCCCTGATTAGAAGTAGGCAGTATGCTAGATTCATAAATCAAACACAACATCCCTCATTAGATGTAGGCAGTACACTATATTTATAGGTCTCCCTCCCATGAAAAGTATTTTAAATGCTCCTTAATATATTTTCATCTCCAGAGAGCTTGGCGAGCTTACCGCATGGCAAAGGAGCCTCCCCCTCCTCCTCCTCCTCTGCCTCCTCTGCTTTCTTATATCCCGCCAGACCCTGTCATTCCTGATCTTCCTGCGCCTGTGATAGAGACACCGCCACCACCTCTGAAGCCAGCTGCGGTCAAAGCCACAAAGGTACTCCCCAGGTACATGCTCCCAAAGGTGGTTGTAGTGAAAGCAACTGAGAAGTTGCAACAGGCAGAAGAGAAGAGGAAGCAGGCTCTAAAGAGTCCTGCCAAGGGCAAGGCCCAGAGCCGTCTGCAGAGCCAGAGAGTGTCAGTAGAAGGGGAGAAAGAAGAGGCTGTTGAGGAGCCGGCAGCAGAAGAAGAACTTCCTCCTCCTCCTCCAGAGCCAGAGCCAGAGCCTGAGCCTGAGCCTGAGCCTGAGCCTGAACCAGTCATGCAAGTTGAGCCAGAGGTCATAAGCTTAGAACCAGAGGTGGTTGAAGCTCCTGAGGAGGAGTTTGAAGAGGAGTTGCAGCAGGTGCTGCTTCCAATCAGCCCCAAGCCTGCCAGGGACCTTAGGGGCATATATGGATCGGTATGTTTGTTCACCCTGGGCAAGGATGCTTACATGGAGAGGCGCAACTCAACAAGATGGTGGATCCGGGACGGCATGGTCATAGCTACGGAGGATGGGGAGGTTCCGGAGCCTGAGGGTGAGTGGATGCCTGCTCCAGATGCCGGGGAGGATTCCATCCAGCAGGCCCAGGCAGAGTCGGCTGCTGCCTCAGCAGAGCAGTATGCGGAGGCTGCCAAGGGTGCCTTGGTGATGTCAGAGGCAGCAGCGTTCCTTGCAGAGGCTGCTGCTGGGCATGCTGCCATGGCATCCAGGATTCCCAATAAAGCAAAGACTGCAGCCAAGGCAGCAGAAGCAGCAGACTCTTTAGTCCTTGTTGAAGATCGTGTGCTGGCTGCTGCTGCGGCTGCAGCGTCCGCCTCAGAGGTGACAGAGGTAATAAGAGATGCTGTACAAGTTGCAACTGGGAAAAGGGATGCAGTGAAAGCAGTTTGGGAGGCAGCAGCAGCTGTCCTTGCTGTTGCTCAGTCCTCCCTCTCTGCCTCTGAGGTTGCAACTGCTTCTGCACAACAGCATGCTTTGGAAGCTGCCCAGGCAGAAGCTGATGCAGTCAAACGTATCAAGGAGACCAAAAGGGCTGTCATATCGGCTGTGGCTGTATCTTCTGATGCGGTGCCTGTTGCTATGCAAGAACAAGCAGAGGCAGAGGCTGACTTGCCTAAGAGGGCAAAAACAGCAGAAGATCTTCTCCATGCCTTCAAAGTCATGCAGCAATACTCCACTGCTGCATCAACTGTCTGTACTGCTGCAGGGATGGATGAGGCTGCTGCCAAGGCAAAGCTTCTTGAAGCAGAAGCGTTCCTAGAAGCAGTGACGGCAGCTGCGGAGGTAGGGGAGGCATTCAGGTGTTCTGCTGCTGAGAGTGCTGCAGGATGTGAGGCGGCGGCAGTGAGAGCCAGGGCTGCAGCAGCGGCGGCGACGGCAAGTGCAGAGGAGTGTCCGGAGGAAGCTGAGCCAGCAGAGGTGAAAGAAGACCCTTTGACTACAGAGGGGGGAGGAGGAGAGGAGAGGCTGAGTGGAGAAGGGGTTGTGGGTGGAGAAGCCGACATGGTGGAGGGGGAAGAGGGGGGCAGACAGGATGTCGTTGATGTGACTGTAGAGGATAAGACAGTCTCTGCTGCTGCTGCTGCTGCCAGTAGGAAGGCACTGCTGGACAGATTTTTGACCTCTGCTGTGTCGCCAAAGAAGGAAGAAGGTGAGAGCAGCCTCCTCAGTGGGTGGACACAGTTAGAGGGAGGCATCACAACTCTCCAAGGAGATCCAACGAGCCTATGGCCAGGCCTTGGAGATAGTGGGTTGGTGTGTGAAGGGGTGGGGGGTGAAGCAACATCAGACTGTGATGTGGATTCCTCACATGAGTATGAATATGAGGAGTGTTCTGATGCTAAGCAGATGGTGGAGGAGAGTGAGCAGGGTGCAGTGTTGAGTGCTGGAAAGCGTCATAAAAAGCGTAAAGTCAAGGGTAAGCATGGGAGAGCACACTCAGGTGGCAATAGGAGTATGATGGAGGCAGTAGGCAGTGATGGTGAATGGGGTGGTGTTCAGTTGCTAGATGACGGGGAGGCAGATGAGGAGGCAGCAGCCTGGGCCAAGGATCAAATGGAGAGGGCGGTGAGTGGGTTTAGGGCTCAGAGAGCTGCCAGCAATGGTGATGTCACTGCTATGGGAGGAGGATCAAGGGAAGGAGGGCCTGATGCCTCCAATGTGGATCCTGAGAGCACTGATCACCAAACAGCTAATACGTATGACTCCCACTCCCAGGCTGGACACAAGGTACTGTCTATGACGGCAGAGGGAGAGCGTGAGGCATTTGCACGAGCCATGAAGGCTGAACCTGTCCCTGTTGTAGTCATGAGGCAGGTGGCACAAGCGCCTCTGTCTGGTGCTCTCGCTCCGCCCTCCGCTGTACTGCAGGCAGCTTTGTTCTCCAACAGGCCACCGTCAATCCTTGGCACCCGTACTTCTACATCAGCTGCTCTAACTCGGCCAATTCAAGCTGCTCCTAGCAGGTCTTTTGTTCCACACCAAACGTCTCCCTCAAGCACAGGCGGAGCGGCGGCTGCACCCTCATGGCGTGTCATATCCTCCTCTGGGCAGTACGACCTGTACCAGCATGGCAGCCCCCAAGGCTGCTACCAGCAGTCCCTCTTCCCTCCAATATCACCTGGAGCAGCAGCTGGCAGCTTCCCTGGAGCTGGAGCTGCTGCTGCAAGTGCCCCAGCTACCTCTGCTGGGTTACAGCCTGAGTCTGCTTGTGCAGATTCAGCAAACTTGCAGGTTACGGAGCCTGGGACAGGACAGATGAGTCAGTACCAGCAGATGCTGCTGGCAACTGGGGCTATGTCTTCATGGCTGCCACAAGGCTCTCATTCTCTCCCTTGGTACAACAGGCAGTGCAAAGCTGAGGATGCTAATGCACTTCAAGCTTGGCCTCAGAGTCCTCAGGCCCAGCATCAGCAAGCGCAGATGCTGCTGCTTAATCAGCAATGTGGGTCCCGGTACAGGACAGACTCTCCTCCACCAACCTCGTCTCCGCATGCCAGAAGCGGGACAGAGCGGTCTCCTGCTAGAGCAGATCAGCGGCGGAGGCAGCGACTTAGCCGGACCAACATGTCACCTTGGGGTTCCTCTCTTGCTCCCTCCTCTGGTGCATTCCTATTTGCTCTCAACACAGGTAAATATGAGGTGGCGAGGTTCAAGTCAGCTGCACCATCCCCTTCACCTCCGCTGTCGGAGAGGCCACGGACCACGCCCTCAGGTGTGGGTAGGAGATGGGGCACTTTCCAGATGACGGATGTGGACCTTCAGAGACTGGCGTCTCTGGATATCATAGACCCTGTTGACTCAGATAGTACAGGCATGAATAGCTTCCCAGCACCTACCTCAAGTCCCAATACAGCAACTCCTCAAGAGTTACAGTCATGCATGATGGGCCCTCTGAGCCCCAACACTCGCCTGAGGGGCTTCTCCTTGCTCAACCCTGGCAACAGTCCGCGTCCTGGCACTGCACCTTCCTCCGCTCAAAGTCCGCTCCGCTCAGCACCCAGTCCTCTGCGCCACTTCGTGTCCCCAAAGCAGCAGCAGCAGCAGCAGGTGCTGTCTCCCACCATCGACATCTCAGTGTACAGCAGTCAAGCTAGACCTCTGGGGGAGGTGAAGGGGCATCGAATGACTCTGGCCGCTCCCAAAGTCTCAGAGCTTAAAGATGCTTTGTATCATGAAAATGTACCTGATCGGACAAAATCCTCAGACCAGGTGAGGGCATCCTCAACTAAAAGGATAATAACCATGATACCAGAACAAAATGCCTCTGCTCAATGATATCAACCATAGCCCCTAGTTTTCTTCTTCCACACCAATTTCCGGCTTGTTAGTAAATTCAGTTATTTTGCCCCAGTGATTTATCAACTCATGCCCCAGTGATTCATCAACTCATGAGTACCGATGATTATATCTTAGTGCGTCAAGCATGTTAGCATGATACTACGGTTGTTAGCATGATACTACAGTTGCATTTGCATGCAATGTCCTTTTGATCTTGATACGTGTGCACTGATCCATCACTTCCTATCTTGATACGTGTGCACTGATCCATCACTTCCTATCTTGATATGTGTGCACTGATCCATCACTTCCTATCTTGATATGTGTGCACTGATCCATCACTTCCTATCTTGATATGTGTGCACTGATCCATCACTTCCTATCTTGATATTTGTATATGGATACTCTGCAGGTGGAGGTCCTCCTCAACTTCTATGGCTCTTCTAGGACCTCTTCCCTGACACTCCAAGCAGAGGTTCTCCTAATTAAGCAGCAGAAACTCAAGCTCCAAGCCAGCCCCCTCAGCAGTCGTGCACCCAGCCTGGACACCCACCCCGCCCTGGTCACCAAGGCAGCTGCTAAGTCTATAGGGGCATTTCTGGTCTCTCAGGGGGGGAGGCTAAGTAGCAGGTCAAGCAGCAGGGTTGCCTCCCCTCCTGGTTCTCCTTCTGCTGCTGCTGCTGCTGCCGCTCTTTTGGGTGAAGGACAGGCCCTGAGGATTGAGAGCTCCCCACTTGCAAAAGCGATGCATGCTGAGATGAACAGAGTCATCAACAAGCTTGCCTCGTGAGCTTTGATTCCAACTAGCTCTGAAGCCCGATGCACATTTGATATTAAAACATTTTTTAGAGATGTAGAGGATGATTATCACAAGGTGGGGGAGATTCAACACCAGCCATCTGGCCAGCTGACTCCCCAGCTTGTAGCTGAGTCATTAGCTGAGTAGCTCAATGATGCACTGTAATGGATAATGGTTGGCGACACTGTCTCTACCTTCTTGATTTAAAATTCAGAACCCTGAGTTCATGAAATTAATAGCCACCGCATTTGGCGAGCTGCTGCTGTGTACTGCTTGCGATAGCCTCTTTCATCCTAAATGGACGGATTAGGTACCTTGAATGAAATCCTGTGCAACCTGGTTTAGGTGACAACCTACTTCAGGTTGCATACTTCAGGGCTTCTCTTGGACTGTAAGATGAGTACATCCTGGTTTACGTGACAAAGCATCCTAGGCCTCCATCATTCATGACCATTCTCGGGCAGTGAGATGACTTCAATAGGCACCAGTAAGGCAGCAATCAGGCTCTCTTGCATGGGCTCATCACAGCAGTGCTGGTTCTTGTAGCTGTGATGAGAGTGCTTGAATCCTTTACTATATTTAATTAGAGGACTCCTGTTATGCAGAAGATGCTGTATTGAACAGTGTTACAACATGCTCCAGACAATTGTATTCTCTATCAGTCTGGTCTGGCAGATAAATACCGCACCCTTTGTCAGTAACAGACTTATAAGATTTTCAGGCCTAAGGTCCTTGAAGCTGACTGCACCTGCTCTCCATCACTGCTTTCATGAAATTCTAGAGTACAACAGCGCCTGCTACTGAATTGTTTAAAAATGATTCCTCGCGTCTTTTATATTGAGTTTTTGTCTGATACTGGAACTTGTCTGCCTCGATTGTTGTTACCTAATGCTGGCTTATGTATGTGACAGTATCAGTTGTTTCTTGTTAATGACATTGCCAGGCAACAGCAATAATGTCACTCATTATCATGATATTAACGACTTGTGCATTTAAATGAATTCGTTGATTTCATGTAAGTTTTCTATTTGCACTTTGAGCAATCAACGATTCAATTGAAAATTGACTAGAAAGCTACGTCGTAGATCAGGTTAGGTACTACCATCATATGTCCTTAATTGTAATATTTCAGGGACAGAACAGCAGACAAGAGATTTGCATAGAAATTATACGTGAGACAGTTTAATCCACAGTTGTGTGAAACAATCACTAAACTTCAAATCGGCAGTGATTACTAGGTGTAAGTTGAAGTATCCTTGCATATTTGATTGAAAGGAGGCTTTAAATGTTAGCTGTATCAAATATATACTACCCTCATGATAGCACCTCCACTGCAGCAAGAAAATGGCTCAACACCCTACCAAAAGAATATCATGGCACCACGATAAGTTTGGCTCTCGTTCATGCCTTCGAAGAACAGTACAGAGATTTCCGACTGGAGCTCAGTCGTAGAGCACAGGAAGGCCGGCCTACAGACACGGTCTTTGAGTTCATCCCACCTGTTGTATTTCAAGATATGATTGAGGATCTTCCCCAATGCATGGCCAATTACCAACAGGTGAGCGACATGACGCCCGCCTTTGTTCCAAATGAAAATCAGGGGCTCAGCGGGCTCCTTTTGAAAGTTCAAGTAAACATCATACATGTCGAGGCACACGTTTTCTTCTGGGAGAGTGTTGGCACCATATTGTTACACTAATCTCACTCGGACCGTGACTTCCCTCTGACAGCAACTACTTAACGAGCTAAGACAGCTACACGACGACAATCAGCAAATGATTATCCGACAAGCAGAGCTGTTGTCAGAGTACCGCTCTGGAAGGCCAGCAGCACATGACAGGTACTGCTATATAAAACATGGTAGCATTAAGAGAAGCAAATAGAACCTTGCGCCGCATGAACAGGTCTGTGCCACTTGGCCCCCCAATTACCTGTTTAGAGATGAATGAAGTTTATTTAAGTTTGTCATTCATTCTGATGATCATTGCATTACAGATGTCACCCGACATCATGTAGACAAGCTTAAGATAGACAAGTAGAGATGTGTTTGATTCATCTTTGGAAGCCTCGGACTGTGTGCATGTGGGCTCCTGCAATCATGTGACAGTTATGCATCTCCATACTCATCTCCATACTCATCTCCACACTCATTGATACCTCAACTGAAATCATATGACAGATACACATCACTTGAGTACGGGATGACCCATGACAGCCATGCTGCCCACTTCCAGTTATCCTGGGAAAGGCACAAGGAGATCGAGAGGAAACCAGAAGTAAGAAGAAAAATTGGTGCATTGGGGAAGCGGAAAGCTGATGATTGAGAATCATTCAAAACAAATGGTGTCGTGTAGACCTCTCTGCTTTCAGAGACATGCCGAACATGTTCTCTCCGTGTTTTGATATCATTACTTGCAAGATATGCTTATGATGGCCTCAGTCCAACTGATAGATTGATCGAGTTATTTTTGAAAGGAGGTACATTAGAGTGGATGTTAGGTTTATGAATTACTGGGAGTCAATTTCATCCATATTGCTGCCCTGAGCTTTTCCTCCATTTGATATTAACCCTGATTTCAAGAAAATACCACAGGGCTCCATATACACAGAATGCTGATCCCTTTACCTCTGCTAACAGGTGGATGTCTTGTACCCACCGGCCGATATACTGCAAGATATGAACACTGCTGCATCCAAAATTCAGGTGATATGCTTTCTTTCATACTTTTTTAACACTTCTGGTAACTTGCTGCACTATTAATTTCAGTAGGACAGACTGACAACATTAGACAAACTGCATGCTATTCCAGACCAGACCATAACTGCATGCTATTCCAGACCAGAACATAACTGCATGCTAATCCAAACCAGAACATAACTGCATGCTATTCCAGACCAGAACATAACTGTATGCTATTCCAGACCAGAACATAACTGTATGCTATTCCAGACCAGAACATAACTGCATGCTATTCCAGACCAGAACATAACTGCATGCTAATCCAGACCAGAACATAACTGTATGCTATTCCAGACCAGAACATAACTGTATGCTATTCCAGACCAGAACATAACTGTATGCTATTCCAGACCAGAACATAACTGTATGCTATTCCAGACCAGAACATAACTGCATGCTATTCCAGACCAGAACATAACTGCATGCTAATCCAAACCAGAACATTCCTCAGTAAAACAAAAGAGAAAGTCAGCTGCAAGGGTTTTTATAGGATTTATATGTATAAAGAGTATTGCCTTATTGTACTTACAGAGGATTAGCAACAGCAGAAACATTGTACAGCAACTGAAGTCAGTAGTTTAGAATTTAGAGGCACTCTATTGTTGTTCTGAAACATCGTCACTCATCTCATGTTGAAGGGTGCTGCTCAGTATCCTCACTCACCTCATGAATCCCCTTTGCCCAGGCTGCCTGGAGAGCTTATTGGTCAAAGAAGACTGGGGTAGGAACTGTGACCCCACTGTTCTCCTCGTCATCAGTCTCCCCTCTCTCCCCAACACCACACCACCAAGGGCTACTCACATTGCTCCATGCCTACAACCCAGCATGTCAAGCAAGAATGAAAGGCAGGGGCTACACCCGTCCCTCATCTACCAGGTACAGCTACCCAGGAGAAACCAGCTTGCCATTTTCAGCTACAGGCAACTCAGAGCTCTCTCCTCGTCCATTTGCCTCAGTCAGGACCCTCTCTCCACCACACACAAAATCATCTGCATCCATCGGCTCTCTTGATCAGTCTCCCTCTTCTATTACCTCTGGTTCCTCTGAAACATATCAGACCAATCAGAGACGCTCGCACTCAGTGCAAACTGCCAGAAACAAGCAAAGACATGTCCCTCGTCTTAATCAGCAGGCGTCAACCCCTGCAGTAGAGGATATCTCTTCATATTCATCCAAAGGGAGTTTTCGACCCACACACCCCTCAACACTCGTGCCTCCTACATTACTTGTTCGCGCCTACAAGAAGGTGGCCTCTAGGTACCTTATACCCAGAGGGTCACAAAATGAGAGACAACAAGACCAGCAGCAACAGCTGCTGTCTGAGAGCTCTCTGCGCGCTGCAGACGCTGTTGTAGTGAGTGACTGTAACATGGGTCCCCATGAGCTGATGAATGTATTGGACACTTCAGTCATCGTGAACCCTGATGTTAAACCCCAACAGCAGACTCCCATAAGCAGCCTTCCTCTCACTGGTGCACAGTTAGTAGGTATGGAGCTGGAAGGAAGGCCATCTGAGCCCCTCTACTCTCATGGCAGTCGCACAAAGGAGCAGCAGCAGCAGGTTTCAATGACAAGGATGACACAGCTGGGATCACCTGTTCTAGCAGCAGCAGCAGCAACAGCATCATTCACCTTTCCACCCGTCCACAGACCAGAGAGTCACAATGCATCAAGGATCGTCAACCTGGGCCTGTCCTCTCAGTTCCCAGAGCTGTCTGAACGTTTTGGTCTCGGAGGTAGTCTTACATCAACTACATCCACACCGTGGGTGTACAAGCCATCACAAGCCTATCACTCAAGACAGCCTCGCCATTCATATGGCTCTTCGAGACCAACCACTTCACAGGCACCTTCCATGATCAGGCAGCCCCGCCACTCCTATGCCTCTGGCACTGCCCTCGGCAACTTCAGGCTACCTGCCATGGTGGGCACGGGTGAAGTAGAGGATCCTCTGGTCTTAATTGGAGTTGCCTCCTCCTCCAACTCAACCCATACCAGGCTGCAACCCACTAGGATAAGTGGAGGGATTTCCCCTAGGGAATCTCCCTCCTCAGTTCAATCGACCTCTATGGCAAGCGCTGGCCACTCGTTGCATTCCCTTTCTCATCACTAGCCATCAGCAAGCCTTGGAGACCTGATCCCCAGGTATATGATGATGGTACCTGTGTGTCCTGAAGGAGAGAATCCTGTGACTACGTTGATAAGACCATAAGTTAATCTCAGACTCAGGAAGTAGGAAATCTTCTCTAAGAAGAGATGGTGCTTGCTGCTCATTAATTTGAGGGGTACAGTGAAAACAATTTGCTTTTTTGAACCTTTTTTGTCAGTGTTACAAATGAGCATGTTATTTACATGATGTAGGTAAATGGGGGTACTGATGTCCCTGCTTTCAAGGCAGAAAGTGGCAAATTGAGAGAGTTCAGCGATTTGATGTTACTAATCACGAATTTTCTGCATATATTTATGACACATTTTGAGTTAGCATTGATGTCGAGGGATCATCCGTGCTCTTTTTAAATGTGAGGTACTGTTTGAAATCAACCACTAGCAACCGCCTCAAAAATTGACGTAGGTCATGCACTTTAAATTATTTCGCAAGTGAGTGAAACCGATGGTACAAATTGAAGCGTTGGATGAGTTCCTTAGCGAGATTGCTTTCCGCGGCGAGGATACTGTCAAGAGCACAAAAAGTGCAGATGTTGATATTGTTATTACGGCCGCTCAAGTACAGTGTGTCTTCTCATCAGATATTAGAAATGCTGACGACTCACAAGACGGACAGTACCGAAATGTCTCGACAACGACTCCAATTGGGCACTCAATAGAGTCTGGGCGTCTAGATATTGAATTTAATTATCCCGTAGTTGAGCCTATTGCTGCCTCAGTCGCTGACGAGTCTGCCCATGCAAGTCATGAACAAGAGGGAGAACCTTCAGTCGAAATTAGTCTTGAGGATTCTTTAGAGAGGACTTTTACTCCACCTCCACAGCCTTCAGACCTGGAACAATCGGTGCAGAAGGCCCAGAAACCAAGCCCCCAGCACCAAGTGTACCGCTCCTCGTTCCTGAAGAATGTGGAGGACTTATCTCACAGTGAAAAGCAAGTCCAGATGCTCATCCTCCAAGATGCAGAGGAGATGCACTTGGAGCACAAACAGATTTGGGCAAGTCATGGGCCCACTATCAGCAGCTCTGGTACTGTGCAGGCTGCGCAGGATGAGGAGGGAGGAGAGTCCTCAAATTTGAATTATGAAAGCTACAGATATGGAGTGAGCACACATGAAAAACATGCAGATCAATCTATGCAACGGAGAAGAGTGGTGGAGGAGGCCATACCGGTAAGGTCCCATCCTGTCTATGTCTACGTGAGAAAGGCTTCTTTTGTTTGACTTCCTCAGGGACACTCCTTCTTATGCATGCTTAATGCTTAATACTTATGCAGCATCTTTATAACATTTCAACCTAAGACCATATGCTATACCATTGCTGGTATGAGTTGCACTTGAGTTCTTTTTAATCTCAATGCTTAGCCGAATCGTGATTGTTCCCTTCAATAATTAACATCCTTCAGCTTTTTAGGCGCAGAAATCACCCAATTTTTATTTGCTACATCAAGTCTCATAATCTTCGGGCTTAGATGTTGTTAAGGGTTTGCACATCCAACATTATGCCTGGCATCAAGTGCAACGAACATTTTATACTTAATTATAGCAATATCATTACCATTCACAGGTGTGGAGCAGGACAGACATTTCAGCCAATAAGCGCACTGTGCAGCCCAAGCATCTCATAGAACAGCATACAGGGGTCTATGTGAAGGATCCCTACATTTATGTCAACAGCCCTGCCTCAGAACATGTGTCTGTTGGCCCCCATAATGCCACTTCATACCCTGGAGCCAGCAACCTTCCATCAAAACACTTCACCTCCAGCAACACAATGTTTACCACCCTAGAATTTGGGGATGGCGCAATGGAGGTGCATATAGCTAGAGCAGTTGAGAGGCAGAGGTTGATTGAGGAGTCTTTACCAGTGAGTATTTTTTGAGTAACGTATCAATGCATTGATAACGGAGTCTGCACCAGTGAGTATTTTGAGCAACGTATCAAAGCATGATGCTTGTGCAGAAGCCCTGTAGGCCCCCGCAAGTAGATTCTGGTTGATTGTCACTGCTGTTGGTTGAGACATGCTACATACACATTTTTACTCCTAATAACAAAGAATTAATCTCTTTGTATATAAACAGAACCTGCACACAGGTTTAATAGATTCCCTCTTATTTCTCATATGAGTCGGTTTGCTCATTTATGTAGTACTTTGATTTATTGTTATTACTGCAAAAATCCCTGTTTCTGCAGCTCAAGAAGGATGATGCTCCCCGATTGTTACTGTTCGACTATTTAGAGAAGGCTGATCCAGCGGCTCGTCTCATTCAGGTATCCCAGGGAATGGTTAGTCCATCCAATGTGTTATTGCAGGGAATGGTTATTCCATGAGGGGAGGTGTTGTTGGGAATGGTTAATCCATGACGGGAGGTATTGCAGGGAATGGTTAGTCCATGAAGGGAGGTATTGCAGGGAATGGTTCGTCCATGAGGGGAGGTGTTGTTGGGAATGGTTAGTCCATGAGGGGAGGTATGGTTGGGAATGGTTCGTCCATGAGGGGAGATGTTGTTGGGAATGGTTCGTCCATGAGGGGAGGTGTTGTTGGGAATGGTTCATCCTTGAGGGGAGGTGTTGTTGGGAATGGTTAGTCCATGAGGGGAGGTATTGCAGGGAATGGTTAGTCCATGAGGGGAGGTGTTGTTGGGAATGGTTAGTCCATGAGGGGAGGTGTTGTTGGGAATGGTTAGTCCATGAGGGGAGGTATTGCAGGGAATGGTTAGTCCATGAGGGGAGGTGTTGCAGGGAATGGTTCGTCCATGAGGGGAGGTGTTGTTGGGAATGGTTAGTCCATGAGGGGAGGTGTTGTTGGGAATGGTTAGTCCATGAGGGGAGGTATTGCAGGGAATGGTTAGTCCATGAGGGGTGGTGTTGTTGGGAATGGTTAGTCCTTGAGGGGAGGTGTTGCTTGGAATGGTTAGTACATGATGGGTGAGGCCCTGAGTTATGGTCAAAAGGAAAATCTGAGGATTAGCATAGAAGACCCCTTACAGAGTCTTCAATTCACTATACGTATTGCGCAAGCACACTGTGCAATTGGCTACTGGTATCACAATGCGTCTCACGTTTGTATGAAATGTACATCAGGTACACTGCACCACACTTATACCAACCAGAGACCCATATTCGGCTTTCAGTCACATGATTACAGATTCATGTTTTTTTAGTCAACAATGATCTTGTCTTCATACAGAAAACAGTTGTAGGTTGAGATTCCAGATTATCTTATCACATATGTATGCTACAGATAATCATTTAGGTTTCCATTGAAAGTTATGACTTGTGTGAAGGTGTGGATATCAGTGTGCATCAGTGTCTTTGTAATCACTCCACTATGTTGCTACTCAAATAGATTTGAAGGTATGCTTTACATCAAACTGTGTGGAGTCATGTGTCGCACCGTAATAAAATGCTGAACTGTACATTACTTAGTTAAGCAATAATGTACATGTTCAACATTTATTTGCTTCATGTCAATCTGTGTGCAGTCAGCATGGAGAGCTCAGCGGCAGCGGACACAGTTGGTAGAGCCTCACCCAGTGCAAGCAGAAGCAGCAGGTCATCGCCAGACAGAGGAGGTCGCACCTGATACTTCTGCTGCCTCAAGCCATCACCCATCTCAAACCAGGTCCTTGAGTCAGCAGCAGCAGCAGCAGGGCCTCCACAAGGCGCAACCTGTTTCCATCAGCCTAGACGTGTTAGGTGCGGTGTTTAGGTCTCGTCAGGGTGCCCGCAGCGCCTCCGGCTCCGGTGCTCCTTTCCAACACATAGTTGCCAAAGTGAACACACGGTTCTCCACACTTTCTCACACTGCGGTAAAGCTTCCACCGTCGCAACAGGGGGCAGGCCTGGCAGACGAGGAGCCTTTCTCCACTTCTCTTATGCCCAAGTCCCTCCATTCCCAAACTGATGTGGGCTCCCACAGACCTGTAACCGCTCCAGAACCATTGGTTACATTTTCAGCTACACCCCCTGCATCTTTGGACACTTTTTTGGTCATCCAGCAACATCAACCACGATCGCAACAAGAGCCTCATCAACAGCAGAACAAGCAACAGCATCAACAACAACAACAACAACAGGAGCAGCAGCTGGAGCAGCAGCAGCAGCAGAGTAAAGATGTGGCTATATTTGCTCTGAAGCATGGAGTACAAGAGCAAGTGAAGAAGAAGAAGGACCCCCCTCTGACAATCAATGATCGAGATAAGGAGCCTAATGATGGTGTATTCTTAGCACCAGGACCTTTTGCCATGGACATGAGCAACTCTAGGTTTGGGGCTCTAAAGAGCAGCAGGATGGCTGTATCGATGGGAAGAAAGCCTCCGGGGAGATCTCTGAAGCTGACTGGAGCCTGTGATCCGACTCTTGGAGTGTACAGGTGTGAATGAGCATGGAGTAGAAAGGTGTGATAGAGTATGGAGTACACAGGTGTGATAGAGCATAGAGTGTGCATGTGTGATAGAGCATGGAGTGTACAGTTGTGATAGAGCATGGAGTGTACATGTGTGATAGAGCATGAAGTAGAAAGGTGTGATAGAGCATGGAGTGTACATGAGTTATGGAACATGGATTGTACAAGTGAGATAAGTATGTATCCATGGCCTTTGATTCCTATTTGCATCTGTAAATATGTCATAGCCCTGTAAGGGGTAATAGCAGACTGATTACAATGCTGATCACATGCAAACGATTGCACTAGATACTTAATTTGCAATGGCTGAGATTTTAATTGAATTCAACAGGGAAGCCAAGTTTTTTGGGTGAAGTTGTGATAATAAAGCCCTTGAGGGCATGTCATCAATAGTGCTTTCATGGTGACGCAGTGTCCTTGTGTTCCTATTTGTCTCATTGCACCTCCATTGGGTTACCAGCTAATGTTCACACATTTGATATAAGGAGGTTATTTGTCTCATTGCACCTCCATTGGGTGACCAGCTAATGTTCACACATTTGATAAAATGAGATTATTTGTTCAGGAATTTCTGTTTTCCACAGCGCCATGCTCAGGATTCCATTTATTCTGAATGCGCTGAGTCAAATTTCGTACACCTGGTATTATGATCATACCGGTGAAATTAGCCGCATTCATCAACACATATTCACACTAATAAGCAATGTACTATCCCTGACGGCACGCAGTGGTGGCGTCCTAGACCCTAAGGGACCGTATGCGGATATGATCTACCGACAAAGCAAGAACACAAATACCTCCCCACACAGCAGCCTCTCCAAGGCTCACCCACAGGATGCCTCTCCACCACGCAGCTCCCTTGCCTCCACATCCCCCAAGGCCTTGAAGCACTCCCCTCTACACTGGGCGTCCTCATCCTCGTGGTTTCGCCACCCTTCAGGCTCCACCGCCAGCAGCCTGCCCGCAAGGCCATCCACCTCCCCCGCTATGCCCTCAGATAATGTTCACAGGCAAACACAGGGGCACAGAACTTTCACACTTTCCTCAGATGACATGCCTTCAAACAAAAAGCAAGATATGGGGCAGGTAGGGCTTCACAAGGAGGGCGTGAAAAAGGGGCATGTTGGCCAAGCGCAGTTCAGTGCTGACATGGCAGGAATGACTCCACCGCCTCCTGCCCAAGCTATGCATGTAACAGCTACCAGAGGCCGTAAGTGGACTGGATGGGGTCGTCACAGGGAGAGCAGCTTACAGCGGAGTGCCCAAGCTGCCCTTGCTGCTGCTGCTGCAAATGGGAATGGGAATGTGATTTCAACAGGTCATCTTAACTCTGCTGCCCCTCCTGCTGCTACCTCCCCAAGCATGCTGACTAAGAGGGTGGTAGGGGGCTATCCTGAGGAGGCAAACCTGACAGCAACAAAAATGACAAGAAGCCCTCAGGAGCTCTCACACGGCAAAAATTTGGAGACCGACAGAAGGCTGAGTGCAAGGGACTATTGTTCATTAGACTTAATGAGGAGTCAAATGAGCAGTGCCCCTGCAGGCCTGTCTGGGGGCATGAAGTTTAAAGGGATAAGATATACAGCTTCACAGCCGGGAAGGCAATCTCCTTCACAGCCTGGCAGGCGGCTTCTTTCGCAGCCTGGCAGGCAGGCCCCTGTGGATGTACAAGCAAAGGTGGTTGAGCTGCCGCCTTGGCGTGGATTCAATCCCAATCCCTTTGGCCCCCAGCCATATCTGAGGATGTGGTGACATGGTTAGGTGTGGAACATAACAATGCCAGAACTACAAGCTTAATCAAGAACCCTACAGTCCGTACGTGACCTATCACTCATTGTGGTTCAGCGCAAACTGACTTGCAGCTGCCAGGCACTTAGAGTGTGACTTGCAGCTGTCAGGCACTTAGAGTGTGACTTGCAGCTGTCAGGCACTCAGACTTGCAGCCGCACTCTGACTGTGACTTCTAGACCGGGATGTGTCCATAAGGAAGGTTCAAGAATCATTAAATGTAGAAGATGGCGAACATGATGAGAGGCTTTCTTTTGATATTCACATCCGTTGGTGAGCTTGAACAGTGAGCTTTAAATACAGCTGTTCAGTAGTGCAGGTTCTCTGTCTGAGATGCTGGGTGGCTATTACTTCCAGAAGTCCATACATTTGCGAAGGCGCTAGACATTCATTCGGTTGCCCAGCTGAAAATCATCAGTGCTTATGTGAACTTATTTTTCATAAGTTCGTAATAAGTTCCATCGGCTTTTTCCAGAGTCGTTTTTAGGCGCTCGCGCGCACTTTTTCGCCCCTCTCTTCTCTTAACTTATCTCCTTTTTAATTTTCAGCCTTTCGGGTGCAGAATATTTCCACCGGGACCTAACCTGTCCAATTTTTCACGTAGAATCTAAATCTGTTATCAGCGAGGTCTATTTCTCAAAGGCGAGAGAGATACAGAGCTTTTTCTACCCGCGGCCCGCCCACCTGCGGTTACTCCTTGGTCAAACTTTGACTTTGACCGTTCATAGTCAGCTTTTAAAGGCTTTTTCTCGCAACAGTGCCTGTCGTTAAAAAACACCTCCAAACTCCTATTTTCCTTCTGTAAAAAGGTTTGACTAAGCCCACCCCCACCAGGATCTTTTTCAACAGAATGCGCCCTGCGCTACCTGCGCTTTGGAGCGGAGGTGATACCACTACTCTCATCTCTCAACTTTATGGGAAGCCAAGGCAGGATGTGCACAGGCTCAAGTATGTGAAAGCACCTTCTACTAGGTACAAATTATACCCTCAACGGGCTGTGGAGTCCTCAGAACTGGGATCTTTCGCTGTCTTCTTCAATCAGCTCATGGCGCGCCTGCTGACAGGAATGAGAGATCCTTCCATCTACAAAGATGGGACCTACGTGGTGGAACTTGAACCGTCAGCCCCTAACTTTTCCACGGACTATCTCATGGCAGCGCCTTTCCAGTCACTTGGGGACCACATGGAGTTGTCTCTGTGCCTGTGGAACAAGTGGATAAACCCTACCCTGTGGGTGCGGTAGAGATTTTAGTCCGGGACATCCCTGTTGATCTTCAAACTGAAGCCTTTGGGGAGGCATTGCTTAGCCTGGCCGGCTACAAAGTCCTTTACCCATCAAGCACTACAGACCCCCTTTACCCGGCCCCGACAGACTAGACAGACAATAAATACTACAGTCTACCTCTTGGGCTCACGCTGGGGTGACAACCCTGCTGGTTTTACCCACAGATTCCCATGGCAGACCCACTGCTGCTGAAAAACTGCTTTGCATCGCTAGGAAACCTGTCCTTGGCAAACGGGCACGACATGGAGGTAGATGAACATTTTCTCCCTTGCCCACCACTTCCATTCACCACTGCTGCTAAGGCAAAGCAGGAGATGCATCGCCTGGGCCGGTCTGATGCCACATCCTGGCGTAGGGTGGTCTCTGAGGCTTCAAACGCCAGGACAGGAGCCTTAAGTTCCCAGCAAATTGACCTTTCCCCCAAGGGGATAAACCAGTTAAAGGGGACAAGAAGAGTCCTACAGCCGGCACCCTCAAGGTCAGTTCTGTTACTACAGATTGTTCCTCAGGAAAAAAAATTCGGAGACCATTTCCCCCATCGCTCCTGGGCCGGCCACACCTCCAACAGCAGTTGCGTTTGCCCCTAACACAGTAAAGCAGACAGCAGCTTTTTCATCTACACCTCCAATGCGGAAACGCGTCCATGCCAAGCGCTCAGACCCACAGGCCATCCAGGAGGTCTTACAGGTGCAACCTGAGGCCAAATGCATCCTCAAGAGAGACCGGGGCCCAAGTCACTACCCCTGGATAACACCATTTGGAAAAAGCTTTCACTCCTCCACCTCCTCCAGCCCAGGCTCCCTAAAACCCTGCAAGAAGAAAGTTGGCCTTAAATTTCAACCCCAAAGCTGGCATAGCTAGCAAAGGGACCCTTCACCTCCTTTCCTTCTTCCAACGCCCCCTGTCCGTTACAGCACACGTACACGGTCAGCCCCTATCCCTTTCTGGGAATCCCCCACTACTCATGCTAACAGTACTAACAGTAGGCCCATGGCCCGCAGCCCCAGCCAGTGTACCCAAGGAGGTAGCACCGCTCCAGGTTTGCCAGCCAGGGGCTGCCCGACATGAGTCCCCACGACCCCCCCCTTGCCTCCCTGTCTCTCTGCCTTTTGAATGTCCGTGGCCTAACCAGTTCGAAGCTCGCTCAATGCCTCTACTGGTTGAAGAACACTGGATACCATGTTGCAGTGCTGACAGAGACTCAGGTGACCTCAGACCCATCAGATTTGCTTAGGGTTAAGGCAGGGGCGGGTAACATTTGGCCTGGCGTGAAACTGTACCATACGCCAGGCCGGGGCAAAACAGCGGGAGTCACCATTGTGATCAGCCCTAACTGCAATTTTCTAGATGATCTGGTGCAGGTTAAAAACAATGTACATGATGAGAGTGGACGGATCCTCCGCATAGATTTCAACATGCTGGGCACGACCCCTAGCACCCTTATTGGGGCCTACTGCCCAGCTAAAAAAGAGGAGCGAGATTTTTTCTTCTCTGAACTCCTGCACTCTTCTCTCCCACCTCCTGGGGCGAGACAAGTTCTCCTTGCTGGGGATTTGAACTGTGTTATTTCAGAGGAAAATGACGTTTTCTACCCTCCTGGTCACCCTGGTTTACTAGGTTTACGCCAGGGATCATCCCGCCTGCACGGAAGTGCAGGCTTGGGCAGACTGATGCAAGAGCACAACCTGGTGGACATCTGGAGAGATCAACACCCATCAGATTTAACATTTACTCACTGGAGCAAAGCTTCCAACTCAGGGGCACGTTTAGACAGGTGGTTGCTGTCCCCACGTGTGCTCTCCTTGTTCGAAAGATCTTGGTCACAGGTTCTTTCTTCCACTGCCATCCAAACAGATCACTTGCCAGCTATTCTGTCCTTTGCTATGCCAAAAGACAACCTCAAGCAAAGTCGGGGAGTCCTTGCCTTTCCCCTGCTGCTTTTAAACCTCCCAAGTGCAGCGGAGAGCCTACGGTCTGCTGTACAAGCAGAGGCAGCTTGTCTTTTTTCAATCAGCCATCCTGGACGCCTGGCTGCACAATGGAGTGAGGCAAAGGCACGGATTTTACTGCTCTCCCATCGACTCCATCGTGACCATAAAAAAACACTGAGGAGCACTACAGTGGTGAAAGAAAAAAAGGCTCAAGTCCAGATGCACGCCCTCCTTACAAACAGGGACCCCATGCAACACAATGGGCTTCTTGGTTCTTTTCTCACTTCAGCAGATCTCGTCTTCCAGGCTTGGGAAGACCAGTGCAGCCCCCTGCTGGAAGCCTTGAGGAGCTTGGACCACATCTTTGGAGACACTTCCTCTTTTTATTTACATAGCCTGAAGAGGGAGCACCATGCGCCATTCACTCTCACTTCTTTAAACCGTCCCGGACGGCAAGAAGGTGAAGACCCGGGTACAGCTATCTTGCACACGGTCCAGGGAAAACGAAAGGCTCTTCAATATGCCACTGATTTCTTTTCCGCTAGATCTGCTATTGGGGTTTTCCGTCAACGCCAAGTCGAGGAAGAGCGGCAGGATGATTTCCTCTCCAACATTTCCAGGACACTGTCAGAGGATCAGCAGGTTCTTGCAGAGGGCCCGGATGAGAACGGGCTGTTAACTGAAGATGAACTACTGTTAGCACTCAACTCCACAGGCAGGGGCGCTTGCCCAGGGTATGATGGGCTCCCTTACGAGTTCTACAGGGCCTTCAGGGAGGACCTAGTCCCCCTTCTCCTCCACATTTTCAACACGGCCTTTCTTGCCAGCACCCACCCTAGTAGCCCCTCCCTCTCCCCACTCCTATGTGGAGTCATCTGCCTCCTCCCTAAGCCGGGCCAGCCACAGTGTGAACTCAGCGGACTCAGGCCTATCACGCTGCTTAACTGTGATTCCAAGCTTGTCCTTTTAATGCTTTCAAACAGGCTCCAGCGCCCACTGGACTACCTGGTGGATATAGCCCAGTCTGCGTTTATCCATGGGCGGGACATCTCAGATAACGTGCGATATCACCAAGGGTTGAGAGCAAGACTAAAGGAGCTGGGGACCCCGGCCCACCTCCTTCTTTCAGACCTGACCAAGGCCTATGACTCCGTTGATAGAGGCTTGGTTCTGAAGGCTATGACAGCCCAGGGGTTTAGGGAACAAGGCATAATCCGTTGGGTTCAGCTTATGTCATCTGGCACGTCCTGCACGGTCAGGATAAATGGGACTTTCACACCTTTCTTTCCCACGGTTTCTGGCCTTGAGCAAGGTTCTTCCCTCAGCTGTCACAAATGGGTCATAGTCTGGCAGCTCTTCTTTGCTCAGCTCAACAAACTGCAAGCGTCTGGAACCCTACCCACCTTCACTCTCCCCAATGGTGAAAATGCCCCCCCTTCACTGGGCTATGCTGATGATGACAACTACATTCTCATAGGCGAGTTGTCAGAGCTGGCATTGAGGATCAAGAGGTTGTTTGAAGAAGGTGCTACACTTGGTTTACCGGAGCAGTCAACCACCAAGACCTTCCTGCTCTGCCTCTCAGATGACACACACCCAGTTCTCCAGACAGAGGGAGAACATACTATCAACCCCCCTTCTTGTTACCCTCAACTCCCGCAAGGAAAAAAAGCGGGATTGCGGCATCTGGGTGTCCCAATTTTTGGGCTGCATGATGAAAACTGCAAACAGGCTTTCTCCAAAGTTCCAGGGACGATGCATCTTGAGGGACTAGCATGGAATTGTGCTCAACCAAACAAGCTTGGGAGGACGCACATCAGTGTTCTAAACCTTGCGTCCAAGGCCATCTACCAAGCTGCTTTCCACAAACCACCAGCAAACTTGGTCGCAGCCATGCAGCAGCAAGTTAATCGCTTTGTTGCCAAACCGTCCTGCCCCACAGAAGATTCTCCTATCCCCACTCATCTGTATCCATCTCCCAACATTTGCTTCCTCCCTAAGAAGGGTCCACAGACTGAGGATTGTTCTTGGGAGGCACTTCCTACGGGAGCCATGATCCCTTACAGCGGAGAGGTGACAAACCTTGCTACTCCTCCAAGGGCAGCTCTGGTCCAGTATTACCCTAAACCAGCATATGCATGGAGCAGGGAAGACTGGAATTTTCACAAAGCTCAGCAGAACCTTGCCGTTGCAGATTGACAAAGAGTACTGGAGCCCCGTTTGCTGGGGATGAAATGGATCTTGATCCAAGAGGCTGGGGTTTCCGAAGGGAGCATCATGAAGACTCTGATACAAATGCCCCTGAATCTGCTGAAGAGATACAGCAGGTGAGAGGAGCAGGCCAAAGAATCATCCTGTGGACTGCGTGGACATCAACCTGGTAGATATGACAGTGAGAGAAGCCAGGAAAGCCCTTACTCATCAGGCCATTAGAAGAAGGTCGCACAGCGCTCACAGCAGACTTCCGGGGCTGACAGACTTAGGCGCTTTATGGCCGGCCCAGTGGTCTGTTAATCCACTCCAACACACTCCGCCACCCACAGCAAGCGAGTCACAGCTGCGGATGTACGGGCTGGAAGGACTTGAGGAGAGGTGGAGACAGCCTCTGGGCGACGATCACTTTCCACCTGAGGAGCTGGACCAGCTTCCTGCCTGGATGAGACCAGGTACTAGTAGTAGGCGCACCCATCATGCATCTCCATCTACTGACCTCCTCGCTGCCAGGAAGGAGGCAAAAGACGTATGGCAACGTCTTCTTGACCCTACACTCCACCGTCCTTTCGTCATCACTTGCTGGCACCCGACTCATGGAGTACTGGGTTGCAATGCTTTCCTCTGGCACATCAGGAGGAAGACTGCAAACACCCGCACCTCCCAGTTGCAGCAAAAACAATCATCATTGCTGATGATCCACATGGCTGGTCCTCAACCCATCCTCCTCGTCAGCTTATGAAGAATTGGACAAGGCTGAGAGTTGCAGTGATTGGAGCTATCTGGTTCACTCGATGCCAGAGGAAGGATCTTCCTTCCCATCAACATTCCTTTGGATCTCAGATCATCGCGTTAGCAGCTTCCTCCCTCACTGATGCCATTCGCAGAGACTGGCTTAGGACTACCCAGGATCTGAGGACCCTTGACAATGGTTTCACCTGTGCAGATTGGTTACGAGGTCATGCATCTATACAGCAGTACAGCTCTTTTGAAAAAAGCTGGCTTTCTCCCCCCATCTTCTGTTCTGTCACCGCCGAGAATACCTCCAAACGACTGAGTCTTCACATTCCTGTACCCCCCTTCCCAGCCAATGTTCGGATCGACCAACCCCTAGATCCTACTCTTCTGCCCTCTCCAGCCCCTCTCCCTCGCATCATCATCCCTCCCAGAACTGGACAAGGTGAACAAGGACCCACTTCAGCCCTTCTTCCTGGTCTGGACAACGCCCCAAGGACTGGACAAGGTGGACAAGCCCCACAAACCAGCCTGAGGAATAGACTGTTTGCCTCCCATGACCATGAAGCTGGCCCCTCCGGACTCTCTCTAGCGGAGAAGCGTTTAATCGCTTAGCTCCTTTTTACTTAAAAAAAAATTAAAAAAAATAAGTAGTTTCTTAGTTAGTTTTCTTGCGTCTCTTCTTAGGTTTCTGTTGCCTTGCCTTTTCCTGCCTGTGTTTCTCTTTAGTCCTCTCTCTGTTTTTTTTAGAGACTCTAGGTTTTATGCTGTTAGGTTTTTAGTTTTAGTTTTTATAGGGACTCTAGGTTCTTTTAGTCCTGTTTGCTTGGTTTTGACCTTGTTCCAGTTCCTGTTCTTGTTCCTGTTCTGAGAGTTTCCCTTCTTGTAAGTTCTCTCGGTTTTTAAAAAAAAAAAAGTGCCTCCTGTCCGTACCACTCAATGATGCTCACCGCATCATTTCGAAAATTCTCCAGTTCCATGGCTGAATTCACTTGCTAAGGTCTCTAGTGGTGAGTGTGCACCAGTGACCCTGATCGTAAAATCTGCTTTTTAGTTTCTGGAATATTCATCAACAGAGGTAGCCACTTCTGTACTATCTCACTGATTCAGATGACTCTGATTGAAAGGCTCTAACTGACACCTCTGGGAGTATTTCCCTTGTCATCTAGGAGCAGGGAGACATGATTTGACTGTGTTGTGTAAATGTTCTCCTGTTGACTTACTGCATCTTGATTACCGGATTGCTGAAGTACTGCTGACAAGAAGCATTGTCTCTAGGCCTGCAGGAAGTTACTGTCGTGTGAGTCATATTCTAAGCGGGAGAGGTGTCTCTACTTGTAATGAAGTATTGTTAGTCTGACAAATTTGCAACATAGTTCGTGTCATGATGCAGGAAGTCAATGAACATGGATAAACATTTATGTCTTTCTTTTTGTCGTCTGTATGTCATTGTCTAGCTTGTGTTCTAGGAAAAGGATGGGTCTTTGGGTCAAGTCTTCCGAAATGTTTCATTTTCATTAAGGTTCAAGGTTGAGGATTGGAGTATCAGTTCAGATTCTCAAGGTAAACATTTCTGAAGGAAAACATCTTGCTGGTACACCTTTCAAAATGGTTTAAAGCGTTTAGTATCAAGAATTATCACATTTACTGTCATCATAATTTCAGTACAAGATCATTACATTTAAAAGAGAACAGATTTATATCCTTTACCACAAAGCATGCTGTTGTATAAAAACAGTTCGAGCGATATTAGAAGTACACTGCTGCAAATAATACAAACCTCGGATGAAGAATGTGGTGCACGGCAATGCGCAGTCAATATTTATCAAAGATGCCAAGTAAGCGGCTTCAAAAAAAAGGCACCGAAACCTCAAGGCAGGCCAATGGAGAAGTTGCGCCGCAAGTCTTCTCCTCCTCTAAGCTTTCTTAATCTCAACACCTTACTACTCTCCCAGGTAAGAATTTATGATAGGTTTAATGATAGGACCATGTGGGATTCTTATCTCTGAAGTAGTGTTGAATTAAGCATCACATATGTATTGACTATTGTCAAAACTGCTCAATTCGTAATTAATTTCTGTACAGCTTACTGTCGTGTCTATTTGCAATGTTTCCTTTCCTACTCTGTCCTCTTCTGCTTGTAATGCGATGTCACTCTGAAGCGTGTTCTTTCCTTTTCGTGTGCAGGAACTTACAATGTCCGAGGTACGTAGGACAGATCTTTTGTAGGATCTTCTTTTGTCGGCTGGCCAAATTGAGCCGCCTGCATTGTAACCGATCTTAATTACATTCTAACGAGCATCCATTATTGTCTTTCTTCTACTGAGGCCTAAGAAGACGAACCTTCCTAACCTTAAGCCCCTCTTTACAGGGCAAGCCACATCTTTCCATTGTTATTTGCGGACATGTCGATTCTGGTAAGCAATGTTGTATTCATTGATTAAAGTCTGGATAGGTCCCTATATTCCTCTTCTGATCATTGCAGGCAAGTCTACAACCACTGGACGTCTGATTTTCGAACTCGGCGGAATCCCTGAGCGTGAGTTGGAGAAGCTGAAGGCTGAGGCCGACGCCTTGGGCAAGTCCTCTTTCGCCTTCGCCTTCTACATGGACACCCAAAAGGAGGAGCGCGCTCGTGGTGTGACCATCTCTTGCACAACCAAGGAGTTCTTCACTGATAGATGGCACTACACCATTATCGATGCCCCAGGTAACTTGCGTTTTATCCGTTCATCTTCCGAGCCTTGCAATAACGCTCTTTCTGACTAATTACGTATGTCTCTACAGGCCACAGAGATTTCATTAAGAACATGATTTCTGGAGCTGCCCAGGCTGATGTGTGCCTGCTGATGGTGCCCGCTGATGGTAACTTCACCACTGCTATCCAGAAGGGTGACCACAAGGCTGGAGAGGTGCAGGGCCAGACCCGCCAGCATGCCCGTCTGATCAACTTGCTGGGTGTGAAGCAGCTGATCATTGGTGTGAACAAGATGGACACCGACACTGCTGGACCCTACAAGGTAAGTCGCGAGAACCTCCTGAGATGATTAGTAAGAAGTTGTGTTAAAGCAAGCAATGGTGATAGCCCATACCAAAATTGCTTAGTAGTACAGGAGGAATTTGGAATGCCCGACTGTTTGAACACCGGACTTATTAAATGGATTCTGGGTTGCAGGAGGAGCGCTACAAGGAAATTGCTGATGAGATGAAGCATATGCTCATCCGTGTGGGCTGGAAGGACTCCTTCCTCGATGCCTCTGTGCCCATCCTGCCCATCTCTGGATGGATGGGTGACAACCTGATCAAGAAGTCCGAGAACATGGGCTGGTACAAGGGCAAGGAGGTCAAGACTCTGGATGGACGCACTGTCCATGTAAGTGGTGGTTTCCTGTGCAGTATTAGGATGTACTTTAATCTTTCTATCTACACTGAGGCGTTCAGTCAAGTCCAGGGGAGATATGAATTCTCTACTGTTTCTTTTATTTAATTAAGCCCTTCTTCCGTCGTCGGAACCCTTGACAGAGCAAGTATTTACATCATAGACTCAAATATATATATATATCATTGTATCCACAGGTCCACACCCTGCTAGACGCCCTGAATGAGATGTGCACTGTCCCTGAGCGTAAGACTGGTGTCCCCATGCGTCTGCCCATCTCTGGTGTGTACAAGATCAAGGGTGTGGGTGATGTGCTGGCTGGACGAGTGGAGCAGGGAGAGGTCAAGCCCAACGATGAGGTTGTGTTCCTGCCCACCCACACTGCTGCCAACCCTTGCTTCGGCAAGGTGTTCACTGTGGAGATGCACCACAAGCGTGTGGACAAGGCTGGACCTGGTGACAACGTCGGCATGAACATCAAGGGTCTGGACAAGGGTGAGACAGCCTTCTGTAATCACGATGGCACATCAAAAGGCCTTATGAAGTATCTTTCTAAGAATTATAACCTATGTTGAATATGTTAAAAGCAAATAATTGTGTTATCTTCATAGGTAACATGCCTCGTACCGGAGATGTCATGATTCTCAAGTCTGATGCCTCTCTGAGGCCCTGCAAGAACTTCACTGCCCAGATCCAGACTCTGGATATCCCAGGCGAGGTCAAGGGAGGATACTCCCCCATTGGATTTGTGCGATGCGGACGCTCTGCTTGCCGTATGGCCAAGATTGACTGGAAGGTGAGAACAAGATCGCATAAAACAAAACTTACTACATCTGAATAAAGCAGGGCAGGTCCAAAAGCCTTCAGGACTCCTAATTGATCTCAAATGAATGCTGTCATAGAACATATTATGCAAACAAGAAAACATTCTTCAGTATTTTTTCCCATCACAGGTTGGAAAGGAGACTGGAGGCAAGAAGCTGGATGAGCCTACTGTCCTGAAGGCCAACGAGATGGCCCAGGTGGTGTTCGAGCCATGCCAGCCCATGATTGTTGAGTCCTTCAAGAGCTGCGAGGGTCTGTCCCGCATTGCTTTCCTGGACGGAAACACCGCTGTCATGCTTGGAAAGGTATGGAACCAGAGAACTCCTTGCATTGGCCTGAAGGAATTCAGGCTTGCGTTTAGATGTTCAATTTTCAAGTTGACTCTCGTTCCTCAAGATTTTCTCCTTGTGTTCATACCAATGATTCTAACCTTCCTTCCTGCAGATTGTGGCTGTCGAGTTCAAGGAGGCTGGTGCCAAGTAGATCTCGGTGGGCTCTGACCACTTTGGAATGGAGGGTGAAGGAGTGGGCAAGCTGGGGTCATTACTCAACGCACAAACTGAGGCTTGGTGGTGGCAACCACATCAAGTAGCTTTCTCTTCTCTGGTTGCTGGCGCTGTAGTTGCCTTCACCAAGGTCTTGGAAGTTGATAGAAGTGAAGTAGCAAAATGTGTGTTTCTCAAGGCAAATGTTTGTAGTGATAATTGTAGGTGTGAGGGGAAGCAACAGTTGCCCAGAAATCTGCCAAGTGGTCTTGCCCAAGAGTCCTTGAAAATAGGTTGTGTGGACAGTATTTATTATAGTAATGGAGATCCACTGGCTTTTAGTAGGGCCAGGGCGTTAGTGGACTGGGACTGCAGTCGCAGTAAGAAGGCCTGTCGGATACCCCGGCCTGGGGCACTCTTGATGGCCCCTCTTTACTGCCTGTGACCACACGTAACCTAACGTGGACAACATTGATATGAACTCTCCTGAGTAAAACATACCTTTGATTTCAATGGAACCTGTGTAAATTTGAGAATATGCCCCTACTTCTCAATCCTTGACAGTAAAGCCAGTGTCCGATGTGAGGAGACATTACACATTTTTAGGTACAGGCTAAGTAAGCCTGACTTCACAATTAGTGACAGATTTCGCATAACAGGGTATTGCTGTGTATGTGCCCTGCATCTAAACTTCTGATTGAATGTGCATCAGCTTAAGTAGGATAAGACAAGAGCCCAAGGAAGTCTACATTGAAGGTGCAAGGGCTTCAGTAGGATAAGATAGAGCCCAAGGAAGTCTACGTCGAACAAAAACTAGTTTATGCTTCCTCTGATCACGTTTTGCTGCAGTATCAGATTGCCCAACAGAACCTCACTTATCCCCAGGTGCAGTCAAGAGCTCATAGCAACTGTTGAAACACTCATTTACTTGAATGCTGTCCTAACCACCATTCTTGATCAATCCTCCCTCCACAATGGCTCAGGAAATTGCGTCAGGTTCAGTTACACCTCCCATTCAACTCGGGACAGCTATGAAACCAGTGCCAGGCTGATCCATCACAGCTGGGTTCTGCTCAGATGCAAAGACAGCGGATTCATCGCCATTAGCCAACCGCATGTGGATCTCTTGCATCAACTGCTGCCGCTCAGGGTCCTCCTCCCGTCCGTACCTCGACCAGAGGTAGTACATCAGGAACAACAACGCGATGGTTACCTGTGGATTTCAAATGGTGGAGAGGATTTTCGTTACATAAACCCTTACATGCAAGAACAACACATTTGCCTGAAATACAGTGTGCAGAGTTAAGCTGACACACCTTAACTAGGACTGCAGCACTCACCCCCACAATGGTGGCAGCTGCGCTCTTTGTGTAGTACATCACTGGTGGACCGATGTACTGCTCACATGGCTCCACATAGTTAGGCAAGCTCCAGGTACTCACAGGAGGGTACAGGTTTCCAGTCTAGAGGCAGCAGTTCAGGTAAGCATACCAGGGTTTAGGTTTCCAGTCTAGAGGCAGCAGTTCAGGGAAGCGTACCAGGGTACAGGTTTCCAGTCTAGAGGCAGCAGTTCAGGGAAGCATACCAGGGTACAGGTTTCCAGTCTAGAGGCAGCAGTTCAGGGAAGCATACCAGGGTACAGGTTTCCACTCTAGAGGCAGCAGGTACCAGGGTACAGGTTTCCAGTCTAGAGGCAGCAGTTCAGGGAAGCATACCAGGGTACAGGTTTCCAGTCTAGAGACAGCAGTTCAGGGAAGCATACCAGGGTTTAGGTATGGAGTTTTAAAGAAGAGAGGATAGAACAGAAACTGGGAGAGGGGAAGGTACTTGGAAGGTGCTGTTAGACCCAAATCATTGCCTCAGTAGTCCATACCTTCCTCAACCTGCAAGCAATAGACACAGCCATGAAGCGCCACAACTGCTCCAACCCTACCTGCTGCAGAGCTGTGTAGTTGGTCATGCTGCTGAAATTGTTGTACAGGCTGGCAGGCCCACATGCCTGTACAGTGGCGGGGCTGCCTGGTGACATGCTACTGTACGTACTGCAGTCTGTGAAGTTGGTTGCTGGGAAGTACATCACCAGTCCTAAGCAGTAATCCTGATGTACAGATGTGATGTACATGACACGCAAGCGTCAGCAGGTGCATCAGGGCAACTGCAATGCAACACTTATGGCCAGGCAGTCCTCTTGGTTCCAGGCAGTTGTTATCATGATCATCATATTCCAAGAAGATTGTGACCATGATCACAGCCCTGCTCACATTGATTGTAAAGTATCCACTGTTGGCTGCGTAGGTGAGGTTGCACTCAGTGACCAATGAGTCCCCAGGGAGAAGCACTCGCGACTGAGGAAGAGCAGTTGCCGCATACTGCATGGATGATGAGGAGGCAAGAGCATCAAAGCATGTCAGGCATGAAATATTATCGCAGTCCTGAAAATTCTTATTATTAGCACTATTATTATTATTATTATTGTTATAGTTCACTTCTAATTGTTGAAGGACCATTGCAATGGCGCTATCTGAGCCTTAACACAAACTACACATGTACACATATTGGTCCTAATTTAACGCACACTTCTATACCAAAAAAATACTGAAATACAACCAACTTAAAGGGCATACCAGTGCAGTGAGCAAGAGAGGATAGCGTGTGCATACTGATGACTTTATATGAGGTTCACCAACCTGGTACGATGCATTCCAGTACAGACGCTGCTGTACAGGCTGTATTTCAGTGCCGTTGGAGACATGTCTTGTTTGCATAGAAATCCCTGCAACATAAGTAAGCAGCACAGTGGATAGGAACTGAGGATTAAAGGCAGTTACAAACAAGTGGGCTTCACACAGAATGGCAAGCTGGTCTGGGGAGGAAAAGCAGGAATGAACAATAGATAGCCACCTGGGTATAATCTCCTCTCATCATTCAGCCTTCTCAAGATGAAAAGCAATGACGAATTTGATGCACAACAATGTTTAAACGGAGACGACAACTAAAAACAGCCTCTGTACTACATCAAAGTCTTAAGGAGTGTCTCTAGGACATCCCATGGCAGATCAATGCTCAGATGAAAGATGAAACCTAAGAATCTAGCTGACTTTCCATCAGGTTTCAACATCTCACCAGTTGGAGGCATGTGGAAGTAGGCTGAGAAGACAACAGTTGGGGTGTTGGACAAGCCCAACATGCTCTGGGTACAGGCCGCAGGACAAGTGCTCCTTAAGCTCAGCTACAGATACCAGGAGGAGGTGTGTTCATGTGCCTCCATGTGAATCAGTGAGCAGATGGACACAACCATGCAACCCGTCTCAATAAAAAAAGATGAGCTACAAGCTAGAAGCTAACTTTGTGTCATTGGTGGCAATGAGGTTGAGTCAGAGTTGAAGAGCTTGCTCATAGTTGACCTGTCAAGTTGAGTTCACACACCTGAGTGCCTGATGCAGTAGTGTTACTAATGGCAGTAGCAGTGCCTAGCTTCAAAACAGCAGCATTGCTCTCCCTCAAGGCGGATGTGTAATACATCATGATACCAGAGTTATCAACCTGCAAGGTAGGTGGATAGTGACACAGTGGATAGTGACACAGGATAATTGAGAAATGACGTTCCACAATGGCCTCTTGGGCTACACTACAGGGCAGCTATCTCTTCAAATCTCAACCCTTTTAAACCACCCTGTAATACTCAGCTACTTTTATGCCACGCTGTAATCCTCAGCTACGTAAGCGCATGCAATTGAACATAATTGTGCAAATGAGACAGGGGCTGCTTATGAAGGACAGATATAGATTGCGCTTTGCTAATACAGACAAAACTGAAGGCCTGTACAAACATTGTGTCATCCTGACCATTCAACAGTATTGCATGCTGATAACCAGGTACACACCGCAGTCATGTTGTTAGGATTTGAGTAGTGAACCATGAGTGTGAAAGCCTGGTAGCTGGTGTTGCCCATAGGCAGGCCAGCAGCAGCAGGAAGGCTGACATTGCCCGTGGAGGATGTCCAAATGGCGTAGTAGTTGGAGCAGTAGTAAGGAGGTTGCCCTTGGGCACAGTTGTACCTGCAGCAGGCAGTACGGGGTGTCAAGGCTTAGAGAAAGGATCCTGGCACAGGCTTTGGCTCATTGTTCTGCGTGAGGCTGTCTTCAATGCATGCAGCTTGAATTAGGATGTGGGTACACCCTAATGTGTTCACAGTGGTCCTAAACCCTAATGGGTTCACATTGGTCCTGATGTCATTGTATAATTACTCAGCCTTCAATGCATGCATTAAAGTATTATTAAGGCTGTAAGCAGCTGCTTGATTGTTTCCTCAGTCAAATTACTAGATCTATGGCCCTCAATGACGAGCATATGGCAAAACGTAGCCTCATATCCAACACACACTATCTATCAAGTCTCTGAGCTTAGCGCTACAAGGGCCTATTAGGATCTACTGTTCTGCAAGGTCATGCATGTGGAAAGTAAGTAGAACTGCTCACCCTCCTAATGCTGATGCAGCATGTAGCATGGAGCATGCGTACAACACCGCATGACTGAATAGTGCATTTGAAGCATTGCCTCCATAGCGAATGACATGAAAAGGGGTAGCTGTAAGGCTCTGATCCGGGAGAAGTGTGGCAATGTTGTAGTTCACACATCGATAGCTGCAAAACAAGAAATCAGAGTTAAAGTATTCAGCATGCTTAGGCACTAAAGCACTTACGGAAAGGAATTGATACAAGTGGTTGTGAATGTTTGTGTGATAAGGAGGATGCAGTCTTGAAGGATCTTCAACTTTTAGTCAGTGATGGAGACCGAGGGATGTGATGGATATTGCTGATCAATGATCTTGAAGCAGTGGAAGGTGATGTACTGGAGCTTACCTGTCACCCGGTGCTTTAACATTGAAGTTATTGGTCTTGAAGAACATGCCTTGGAGATCAGGTGGGTCCTGTGATGACATGAACAGGCACGTCAGCACTGGTTATGCTCTGATGAAGGGGTACATTATAATACAGGGCATTCTCCAAGTCAAACGGCCCTACAAATGTTGCGAGGCTGTTCATCAACCAGTTAAACAATCTTCAGAATAATCACAATCATATGCATACGAGGGTGTAGGTGTTGAGTGAAGTCATACAGGTGACTTAGTATAGGTGTTGAGTGAAGTCATACAGGTGACTGAGTACTTGTGGCTGTCTCATGCTTTTTGAAGGTGTAAATGGCTAGGATGGATGAGCAATCATACTTGTGAGATCAGAGCTAGGTAGTAGGAAGAGGCGTTGCTGGTGTTGGCCGGAGTGAAGTTAGTGGGGTTGAAACGCACTGATGCTGTTCCCCAGCCATTCCTGAATGCACATTTTTATTCAAGGAGCTCAGTATGACAGTTGAGGCACTTCACATGTCAATATTCAAGGAGCTCAGTATGACAGTTGAAGCACTTCACATGTCAATATTAGGGTTTAGAACTTTAGGGTTTAGCACTAGCTTAGATTCATCATAAACCTCTACTACAGCTTCAAAGCATGCACACATGTAATTGCACAAAGTCATAATAGCAAAAGAAAAGCAGCTGCTCCCAGTGTTTGAATCACAGCCTCTCACAAGACGCCAGTTCTACATGTCCCTGACATCCATGTCCTCTGTTTTATGACCATATGCTTCTCAGGTAATAGTGTCCATAACGAAGCTTACCAAGTGTTTCCAACAACAGCTGTGGATGGGTTCTGGAGCCACACTGATGAGCTGTACACTGAGCTATAAGTGTACACGATCTGCTGATCTGTGTCATTGAAGATCTTAATGTCCTGGAGGTGATTTTAAACACATGACATGTTCAGAAATAGCTTGTGTGTCAAAAGCATGCCTGATGCCTGCATCAACATGATTTAGATGCTCAGCACAAATGAATACAAGGAGAGTTTCCCAAGGAGAGGACATTTTTTCATAAATTCAATGACGGTTGTCAGATGGGCTGATGAATCTGATGGTTTAATTGTGTCATCGTTTTACCTCTTGAAACCCCACACTTCAGCACACACCTGAGTCCTTTCACATGTGTCCAGGTTCCTGGTGAACTGGACTAGGGTGTAAGTCTGTGTTGCAGTCACGCCATCTGTGAGTAGTGTCACATCCTGCTGGTTGTCAAGTACCAACCCAGCACTGCTGTTAGCTGACCAGTAGTCCTCAATGTGCCAAGGATTGACCAACCTGGGGAGAAAAGTATGAGGATGCGGTATGAAGAGTATGAAGAGCGTCAAGGCTTATTTCCGGGGAAGGACTTTGGATGGTGTGGAGCTTTAGGGTTTATTAGATGCAGGGCTCATCTGATCTGGATGACAGCAAAGACATAATTATAAGGTTGGCTTGGATTTAAAAACCAAAATTGGGGATCTCATGTATCAGAATTTGGCAGCCTTTTCTGTTAGGAACTCATTATATAAGCAAATCAAAAAGCTACAACGTATGGTGCTCCAAGTTAGCAACAAAGCTAAAATGAGCGCCTTCTATGCTCAGTGCATGCTTCCCATGCTACATGCGTGTACTGTGCAGGACTGAAGCATGGATCACATGTGAGAGGTGTGAATAACATTTGTGCTTATTATTCTGATACACAGATGGCCGTTTGCTACTTGAGATGCTAAAGCAGTAGAGAATGGAGGGCTGCCTTGACGAAAATGTTCAATACTCTAGAGTGTAAAGGAACATTCTCAAGTCATGCAACATGAGCCTGGTGCTTAAGGGCAAGACTTGACATCATCTGTCATGTTCTGGAAACCAGTGAGGAGGGAGCCTACCAAGGCTGGGCATCATCACTCAACCAGTCAGGAGGGAGCCTACCAAGGCTGGGCATCATCACTCAACCAGTGAGGAGGGAGCCTACCAAGGCTGGGCATCATCACTCAACCAGTGAGGAGGGAGCCTACCAAGGCTGGGCATCATCACTCAACCAGTCAGGAGGGAGCCTACCAAGGCTGGGCATCATCACTCCTTGCTACCCAGATGTCTGCACCAGTCACACCACCATTTGTTAAGCCCAGGGCAATGGACTTGTAAACACCGCTGACATAGACTGCAAAAGTTATCTGCTGTTGATTGATGCTCCAGTGCCTGAGCAGGAGCAAGCCAGCAACCATATTTTGACATGAGAGTTGATTGCATTTCTTTACTGCACAGACTCACAAAGCGTAGTATGGGTCAAGTAGTCGACAGAATGGGTACGTCGTTTGTGAAATTCCTGCTGGCCAGCACTGAGCCAAGCTTTGCGCTAGTACATTACTTCCCCAGGACAATAATATTGTGAGGAGCAAAGGGAGTTTCATCGATGTTTGATTTATAATAATCGAATTTAATCGAATATCAAAATACTGAAAACATATTTCTAGTTACCTCTCAAGTCGAAGAAATGGCAAGTGATAGACAGCACTGACTAAGGGCTTAGGGTCTAGACTCTTCTTTCTAGTGTCTTGCCGCGAGGTAGTGCACACGCTACTGCCATTAATTGATGTGAAAGTTCAAAAGGCTTCGGCTTCCATGATTGCAATCAATGCCTCATGTCGGTTGCCATCCAGTCCCATCCGAAGAGATTGTCGTGCTTTGACAGCATCGGAAAAATACCGATATATTAGCACATCATTCAAATTTGCAGCATACTTAAGAAGTGGAATCAGCTCTTCTCCTCTCTTGCCATGCACACTGACTACTCAGACAACAAATTCCAGACATGTCTGTTGCTCAGCATCAGCCGCCTCTTTCAGCATGCCATCAGATGGAAAGAGTTCTGATTTAGGTGAGATTTCTGCACAGCATGACATGCTCAGAATTTGGTAGTATACAGCTCTGCTAAGAATGCCCAAAAGGTGCTGGGAGAACCATTGTAATTGTAACGCACATCATTACAGTTGAAACATATTTCAGACTTTATAATATTTTCTAGCAGATGAATTATCGTCTGAGTGCTGGAAAGTTAAGGCATCTGAAAAAAGTTAACAATGTTGAGAAGGAACCTTCGGATGATGCAGACAGTCCACTTGCCATTTGCCCTATTCATTACAAAGTATGCTAAGCTTTAGTAGTAGGAAGATTGATCACAAATGGTCATTCCTACGGTTCTGATTCGGCTTCAGTACAAATCGGCTTCAGTTACGTATCGGCTTCACGTTTTAGGACTCATTTACTGCTATTCTTTACAAGGACTTATCCTACTCTCGTGCTTTTCTGGTGCAGATGTACCACAGGAGAAACCAGGCTTTGTGGATACCCTTCGCGCATTACTCTTTTTTGCATGGAGCCTGACATTGGCAGTAAGTCATTACTCGTTTTTGCATGGAGCCTGACATAGGCAGTAAGTCATTACTTTTTCTTGCATGGAGGCTGCCATTGGCAGTAAGTCATTACTCTTTCTTGCATGGAGCCTGACATTGGCAGTAAGTCATTACTCTTTTTTGCATGGAGCCTGACATAGGCAGTAAGTCATTACTATTTCTTGCATGGAGGCTGCCATTGGCAGTAAGTCATGCAGTACTCTTTCTTGCATGCAGCCTGACATTGGCAGTAAGTCATTACTCTTTTTTGCATGGAGCCTGACATAGGCAGTAAGTCATTACTCTTTCTTGCATGGAGGCTGCCATTGGCAGTAAGTCATGCAGTACTCTTTCTTGCATGGAGCCTGACATTGGCAGTAAGTCACCAGCCTCGCCATTAAAGTTCCTATTCTCTTTCCTCTTTGACACTCTCAGTGACAATGTGTTGCTGCCTGTTTCATTATCTGTAGTGCTTGGGCATGCCTGGTACCCATGCTTTAACATTGTTCTAACTTAAGATAAAACGTATCATTTTGGAATTCTTTTTTTACCTTTCAGCTCCATCGCAATAACTCTGATATACCATCAGGTGCCTCTTTTTGTCACCATGGCACTTATGGCGCCTCTGGTTCTTGCCATGGACAAGTACAAGTGAGAATACTACATTTGGAAGCGTATTTGATATGTTTGACAACCGCCAAGAACATGTGTTTTGTTTACTAAAAGCTGAATATGCGTGTTTGCAAGCACCTTTGGTTACTTGCATGCTCCCAAGCAGGAGGCTTGCTCAGCATTTTGTGAACAACATCTGGGCCAAGATCAGCTCATCCCTGTTTTACAGGGTAGAGGTAAGGCAAGGGTACCTGTCTTTGTCTCTGTTCCACCCTTGAAGTCTCATATCGTGCCTGAAGGCTGCAAGCTTGTGGGAGGCAATTAAAGGCTTGCCATGTAATTTCCTCTACACTCTTTACAACTCTGTTATTCACCACTCTTATTACTGACAGCCTTGATTATGTATGAACATGTATGAACATGTATGAACAGGTTGAAGGCCGACAGAACCTCCCACCCTCGGATAAAGCTGTTGTTTACGTCGCCAACCATCAAAGCTTCCTTGTAAGTATCTTCTCTCCTTGTCATCACATTCCACTGTCAGCCTCTATCATTGATCGTTACATTGCTCAGTTTGAGATTCTGAATGGCAGCCCTAGAAATGGCTTGATAAATTTGCTTCATAAACTTATCCACAAGTGCCTTGTTGCTACTAGTATCTTGAATTATCATAATTTATGCTATCATTTGCTTTATGTCACGACCTCTGCCTATTACTTATAACAGGACATCTACTCTTTATGTCACGACCTCTGCCTATTACTTATAACAGGACATCTACTCTTTATTTCATCTGGATCGACCCTTTAAGTTCATCTCAAAAACATCTATCTTCATGATACCCATTGTTGGATGGAGTATGTTCTTAACAGGTAACTAGTGTATTTGTGACAAAGTCATAATGTAAATAACATCATGATTGGTAGTCCAGAGGCAAGCTGAGAGGTGCGTATTTGAGATGTCGTTTGTTGCTCTATTACAGGTCAATTTGTACGAATAACACGGGTTGTTTGTGGTATTAAACAGCAGAACATTCTGCGCACCATGCATTTTCTTTAATCCTACACAGGTAACTCTAAACATCGCATGTTGTCTGTTATGTTCTGCAGGACATGTAGGCTTGAAGAGAACAGATCGGCGGAGTCAACTGGACTGTCTGAAGCAGTGCAGGGATCTGCTGGACAAGGTGGGGAATGCTGACTGTGCTATGTTCACATGCATGCTGTAATTTCAGCAGCATTAGTAGAGAGGTGCTCTTCTGTTCCAAAACAAACTATGCAACATGTAGTTTCAGGGTATTCATTGGGTGCTGTTAGTCTGATGCATCACCCAATGCATTTGCAAAGATGCGATTTTCAAATGTTTAAATACACACTGATCTTGTTTGCTCTTCAGGGTGCGCCAGTCCTGTTCTTCCCTGAGGGAACGCGAAGCCCAGACTGTGTTATGGCAGGTTTCAAGAAGGGAGCCTTCAGTGTGGCAGTGAAGGCAGGAGTTGACGTCATCCCTATCACTTTACTGGGAACAGGTGAGAGAATTTGATCTCAAGCACTGAGTAAAAAGTTGAGTCGTTGAAAGCACAGTGCAGGATGTATGAGTTATATCTTCAGGTATTATCTGTTGCTGAAAAACAGTGTTGCTGTTTCTGTTGACCAAAGGTTTGTTGCAATGTTTGAAATTCAGGAGCAATGATGCCTGCTGGAGCTGAAGGTGTTCTGCGACCTGGGCGGGTGAAAATTGTTGTTCACCCCCCTATCCCAACTGTTGGCAGAGATGCAGATGAGGTGATTGGACTCCTTGTCTTGCTGAGGCTCTGAAAATTCCAGCTTTTATTTAATATTTCCTGTCACTTTGTAGATTCCATACTATATGCTTAACACAGATTACACTATGCAGGTATGCAACGAAGCCCGATCCATCATTGCGCAATCACTCCCCAAACAACTTGTTGGCAGTGCGGACAAAATGGCTTCTGAGGAATGAAGTCTATAGCTATTACACGGGTATCTTGGTTGCAGTATCTGATATATTAAAAGATCCGAATTGGTGTAGTACTTATTTTTAATCACTGTTGTTTTTAAATGCATAGTAGGTATGTGGGCAAACAGTTTTGATGTTTAGGTACGCCATTTAAATCCCACACTTCTCTGCCCCGAGTGTTCCAGTTTGAATTAGTGCTCTCAAACCTGAAGATTAATGGTAAATTGAATGGGTCACAAAGCATACCGTTTTGTGGTGATGTAGCTCTCAGCCTTAAGTGTCAGGATCAGCAGGCGAATGTTGAAGTATCTGCGTTATTGATGTAGTATGCCAGAAACAGTGGACATAGATCGTGCAGGAGGAGTCGAAGAAGATGAAGAAGACGGGGAATTTGTTATCGACGAGATTCCAGACACGGAGAGCAGTAGCTCAGAGGACGATGATGATGGCGATGATGAGTCTCTGCAGAATTCAAGATCTCGTAAGAAAGCTGGAGGAAAATTTCTTCGGAACTTTTTTATAATGCCAATGTCACTCAACGAAACAGCATTTGCTTATAAAATTCATGTGTTGAATGTGCAGCCCCAAGTTTAGAGGCAAACCCTGCAAGAGACATTGATTACCAGACTCTTGCTGAGGAGAACTATGACAATCTGTCCTTTGAGGAGGAAATCCTCCCTGACACTGAAGATGATGAAGAAGACGAAGAGGAGGAGGATGGAGGTGTGGACCACGAAATTGTCGAGAATATGCAGGAGAGGCAGAGACAGAATGAGGTAAGAGGCAAATATTTTCATGAAGCATTAGCAGCCCCTCTTGCTCTCCCCTCCACTCTGGTGCGCTAACTCTCTGCCGTCCTTGATAGGGGCAACTTGGAGAACGACCATCTGCTGCTGTAACTTATCACACCCCTGCCGCCATCTTCCGGAACATGCAGCAACAACCGTTTGGTTCAGAAGGTGTCTTCAAGCAAGGCTCTCATTATCATACAGCAGGTGGGCTGGCAATGGCATCAGTGTATAATGAGGCTGACAGCCGATCACAGCAGGCCTGGTTGCTAGACCTCATATCAGGTACTGGAGGGATGAGTCACCAACAGCTTCCCCAAGGCGGTACAATAAGTGCAGACAAACCGGTAGCTTCTCATGCAGCTGCTCTCACGATGCCTCACATGATCTTCCCAATGATGATGAGCCCTCCACGTTTGTTCTTGGGGGGGAACAGAATTGAGCATGAGGCGGGCCTGCCTAACGATGACAGCACCTTGCTGGATCTCATTGGTATGGGGAGTCCTGATGTTCAAGCTGGGACAACCGCTGCAGCTGCCTCAGGCGGTATTTGTAGGTGAGTCATGAATGAAGGAGAGTCTCGTTATGTTGTAAGATTGCACTGCTTCAGTATGGTCCACTGACATGGCATATTTTTTGTGTATTTAGTGAAAGGGCTTGTTATGTCTTTTCTTTGCTGTAGGCGAACACGAGCTCATTTATCATTAAAGGACACCAGCATAGATGAGCTAGAGAGGGCGCTGTGTGAAGAGGTGTGAACCGCTTTGTGACTGCATGACAAAACTTAACGGACTATTTGAAGGGCAGGTTGAAATGTTCTGACATTCAAGTTGGCTTCATGCTACGAATACGACTGCTGTGGGTGATTGCTGCTGTGAGACGTGTGTTTTCTGTTTACAGGTTGTGGATGGAGAGGTCGAGGCTGTGGAAGAGAAGGACTTGTGGGAGGAGTTCCTTCAGGTGATGACTAGTGTTGGATATGTGTGCGACTGAGTTGCAAAGAATTTAAGGGAGGAGTTCCTCCAGGTCATAATCCTATTGGTTGCAATTGTATCAGCCTGAAACAGCAGGAATCTTGTTTTAGAGGGGTTATTGCTAACTTTAGGCTTACTGCATGTGCATGTTCTTAACCTGGGATTACGGAGGTAACAGGATGCTTAGTAGCAGCTGTGTAATTTGGAGCTGGTTCTGAAAAGACCGGTTGTGGAAATTGTAGTTTCATAGGCTATGAAATGGTGACCTGGTACAGAAGTAAGTAATGTACAGAGGATTAACAGAGAAGAGAGGATGTGCATTGTACAAAAGACGTTCTCAGGGCACTCTCGGGAACCCTCAACCTGAGGGATTCCAAGCATAAGTTCGCCAGGCTTCTCCGTTTTTGTGTATGTCAAAAGCTAGTAAATACATCTCTTTTGAGGAGATGCCCTCATGCTATTCCCATCTACCTGACACAGTGTGTACCTGCAAGGATGTCCACTTGTTTTCATGTGTAACTCTACCATGTTTATTGACATATTGAAATTTATACGTTTTCTTTAAATGGCTAATAAATGACTTAATTGTGTTTTCCTTTCCGTAGGGCTTGACAAACAATGGTGAGGAAGCACTCCTCCCAGAAGAGGATGAAGAGGACAGCGAGTTTGATGTCTCAGAGCTGATGAAGGAGCTGGAGGACGCAGAAGAGGAGGATGCAGCATCTGTACATGATGACGAACACATGCATGGTGTTGTTGTGGGGGGCAGTGGAGCAACTGAGGTGAGCAATGTAGAGGAGAATGCAGCATCTGTACATGATGACGAACACATGCATGGTGTTATTGTTGGGGGCAGCAGGAGAGCAACTGAGGTGAGATACCCTGGTCAACTGAGGTGAGATACCTTGGTCAACTGAGGTGAGATACCCTGGTCAACTGAGGCGAGATACCCTGGTCAACTGAGGTGAGATACCTTGGTCAACTGAGGTGAGATACCCTGGTCAACTGAGGTGAGATACCTTGGTCAACTGAGGTGAGATACCTTGGTCAACTGAGGTGAGATACCCTGGTCAACTGAGGTGAGATACCCTGGTCAACTGAGGTGAGATACCTTGGTCAACTGAGGTGAGATACCCTGGTCAACTGAGGTGAGATACCTTGGTCAACTGAGGTGAGATACCTTGGTCAACTGAGGTGAGATACCCTGGTCAACTGAGGTGAGATACCCTGGTCAACTGAGGTGAGATACCTTGGTCAACTGAGGTGAGATACCCTGGTCAACTGAGGTGAGATACCCTGGTCAACTGAGGTGAGATACCTTGGTCAACTGAGGTGAGATACCCTGGTCAAGCTGAGAAGTGTTAAGTGTGATAGAATGGTGTCCTGGCTGTTGCTTTATTATGGCTGTTACTCCCTCTGCTCTTGAGGATATGGTAGTGCACCTTTGAGGACTGAGCAGCTCATGTGATGACCTGCTCCTTCAGCAGTTCGCAAGTATGACTTCCTGCTGTTTCCCAGGGGCTTGGTGATGGACTGACCTCCACGCAGGATGACAGCAGGCGTGATCCAAACATCAGGAATGAGCGGAGAGTGACGCGGGCCACGGCTCGCAGACGTATGGAAGCGCAGGTCCTCGGTGCCATTCGGCTGAAACCGCCATCTCCTCCGCCTTCCATTGTGGATGGGAGTGCCACAAATGGTGCTGCAAATCAAGGGAGGGTGGCCGTGTCTGTTGGAGGCGTGTCACGGCTTGTGATTCGAGGCTTGGATGCTCTTCAGCTGCAACAGCTGTATGAGCAGGTAACTTTCATGACTCTAGCTAGCTGGAATGAACAGGTCTATGAGCAGGTAACTTACATGACTCTAGCTAGCTAGAATGTACAGGTCTATGAGCAGGTAACTTACATGACTCTAGCTAGCTGGAATGAGCAGGTCTATGAGCAGGTAACTTACATGACTCTAGCTAGCTAGAATGTACAGGCCTATGAGCAGGTAACTTACATGACTCTAGCTAGCTGGAATGAACAGGTCTATGAGCAGGTAACTTACATGACTCTAGCTAGCTAGAATGTACAGGCCTATGAGCAGGTAACTTACATGACTCTAGCTAGCTAGAATGTACAGGCCTATGAGCAGGTAACTTACATGACTCTAGCTAGCTGGAATGAACAGGTCTATGAGCAGGTAACTTACATGACTCTAGCTAGCTGGAATGAGCAGGTCTATGAGCAGGTAACATACATGACTCTAGCTAGCTAGAATGTACAGGCCTATGAGCAGGTAACTTACATGACTCTAGCTAGCTAGAATGTACAGGTCTATGACCAGGTAACTTACATGGCTCAAGCTAGCTAGAATGTACAGGTCTATGACCAGGTAACTTACATGACTCTAGCTAGCTAGAATGTACAGGTCATGTCAATCTAGATAGCATTGTGTTGATCTGGCTATGAAACCACATATGACAACTTCCCTCTCAAAAGCTGTTATCATTTTATAGGTGAGTGAATATTGCCGCACTTGCATTCTATATTCTACCCCCTGGTGTAGTCTGCAGGAGTATACCACCCTTCTTCATGCTGCTGTGCCATGTCCCATTCCACTGCCACAGGTGTATTTGCACTCACAGATGGTTATCCAGCTGTATGCAATGACTGCAAAAGATCCTTGCCCTGAGGCTCAACAGATTGCTGAGAAGGTGACTTACGGAGCATCTTGAAAAAGGAGATAAACTGCTGATCCATGTAGTTAGCAGCAGAACACACTAGTGTGAATCCAGATATGCTTGGAGTGCAATGTCGTGCTTGCCTTTTGCAGTCTTTGGTTTAAGCGTTGCCTGCAGATTGAGAGTGCCAGTGCCCTCTGTACTGGGTGTTTATATTCTCCTTGCAATGTCCTCTGTACTGGATGTTTATATACTCCTTGCTGCAATGTCCTCTGTACTGGATGTTTATATTCTCCTTGCAATGTCCTCTGTACTGGATGTTTATATACTCCTTGCTGCAATGTCCTCTGTACTGGGTGTCTATATACTCCTTGATGCAATGTCCTCTGTACTGGATGTTTATATTCTCCTTGCAATGTCCTCTGTACTGGATGTTTATATACTCCTTGCTGCAATGTCCTCTGTACTGGGTGTCTATATACTCCTTGATGCAATGTCCTCTGTACTGGATGTCTATATACTCCTTGATGCAATGTCCTCTGTACTGGATGTTTATATTCTCCTTGCAATGTCCTCTGTACTGGATGTTTATATACTCCTTGCTGCAATGTCCTCTGTACTGGATGTTTATATTCTCCTTGCAATGTCCTCTGTACTGGATGTTTATATACTCCTTGCTGCAATGTCCTCTGTACTGGGTGTCTATATACTCCTTGATGCAATGTCCTCTGTACTGGATGTCTATATACTCCTTGATGCAATGTCCTCTGTACTGGATGTTTATACACTCCTTGATGCAATGTCCTCTGTACTGGATGTTTATATACTCCTTGCTGCACAGTCATGATTACTGCAACTGATTTTGCTACATGACCTGCGGACAGGCCCGCAACATGCTGCTCCAACTTAACCAATCAAGCTGGGCTGCAAGGGAGAGTTCCCTGGCTGAGGGCCTTCCAGCCTACACGCCTGATCAGCTGGGTATGCCCTCCTCAAGTGGCAACACCTTGGGCACCATTTTACCTGTACCGCCATCAGCATTTAATCTGCGGGCCAGGGTACAGCCGTACCCAGCAGCTGACCAAGTGCATCACCTGCAAGTGCAACAGGAAGAAGAAGCACGCCGTGTGGCACTCTCACAGCTTGAGGCTCTAATGGAGCTAAAGCGTGAGAGGGAGGCTGCTGATAATCCTGCAGGTGGAGCTGGTGGATCATTACTGGGTTTGCTGGGATCCTCATCTTTTGGGGCAAGGGGTCTTCTTGCAGATGGCTCCATGCGCCTGACTGGCTTGTTGGGAGCCTCCAATCAGGTCAGAGACGTGGTTTACAGCGGTAACATTCATGCAATCCCGTCAACAAGCAGCTGTCTGCCGCTTGGTGCCGCTGCTGCTGCTGCTTCTCCTGACAGTGGAAGTGTGTGGGCGCCCACACTTGTAGGGGATGTCAGGTGAGTCAAAAGTTTGATACCTTTATGTCCTGTTATTCATCAACCTGCTGTGCTACATCAGCCCTTCTGGTGGCTTTTTGTTTCAAAGCCGAGAGAACTTACGAGAAGGGAAACTCTCAGAATAGGAACAAGAAACGGGAACCATTAGGCTTACCTGATGAATACTCAAATCGCAATTTAGTAGTACACACTGCTGTTCTTCCGGCTGATGATCTTGTCATGTTATGGAACTATGATCTGCGGTGGTGACAACTATTATAGGTGATTCAAGGTGGTCTTGCTGATGTTCTATGTAGGAGTGTGTTGGACGTTGCTCCGTTGAGACTGCTTCCAGCCTTATTTTCAGTTGTGGATGTCCTCTCCGCGATACCCTTGCATGAATCTCCAATGCAGGTAGATGGTTTTATCGATTCTGCGTAGAGACGCCACCTCTAATATGTAACAATGATATATAATATCGTACTTAGGCCACACATTTATTCTTGCTACGTTCTTACACAAGATCGATGCAAGTGCATTTCTAACGAGAATTATGTAATGCTTCCTACTTTTGCTGAATTGAAACTGAATGTGCGGTTAGAAGTAGCAGTTGAAAGGACTTGGCAGCGATTTATGATGTCTGATGATGTTCGTCTTGGAAGTGTGTGTTTAGGATTCTAATGATGTGGGTGTTTGTAGGAGATCATTGACATGGATGCTGTGAATGCCAAAGAAAGGAAGAAAGCCAGGAAGGGTAAGAAGGGCAAAGAGGGATTGGAACGTGCGGTAGAGTGGGTGTCCCCTGCGCTCAACCTCTTACAAGTGAGCTGACTAAGTGAAATTGTACAATTACTCTTTGTAACATGTACCTGTGATGATTTGTGCCTGTTTTTGACATGCAGTCATACCTTAATGATCCTATTTTTATGGGCTTCTGTGATTGCTTCTTCTTCATTGTACAGCCCTTCCTGAATCCCCGCCTGGCGTACCGCCCAGCGGCAAGAGTGCCACGGAACTACTGGTCTCCTGGAGAGGATGAGCTGTTGGCCATGGGTGAGTAGTTGGTGTGTGGATGGTATTATGATATCATGGGTGAGTAGTTGGTGTGTGGATGGTATTATGATATCATGGGTGAGTAGTTGGTGTGTGGATGGTATTATGATATCATGGGTGAGTAGTTGGTGTGTGGATGGTATTATGAACAATCTCTTAAGTCGCCATAGTTGAGTAGTTTGAACGGCATGGAGGCACGCTGTATTCACTACTATGGTAAGGCGGAGTTGAAGTGTGGAGATGAGCTGGCCCATAAATGGTGAGGAAGTATGGATCTTGGGTGAGGTGTTTGATTGTTGAGGTGAGCTCTGTTTACTATGATGTATGAATTGGGGAGAAGAATCCATCATGGGCAGGTTTGTTTGGGTGTAGATTTGAGCTTTGTTCACCATGATACTTGAGGTGAGAGGAAGTATCGATAATATGTTATTAGTGGTTGATTTCTGTTGACTTTTCATGAGCCGCATTAATCTGTGGTTTCAAGGTCTCCTCAGATTTACACAATCATCATCAAACGCAGCAGCCAGTAGTACTCCTACCCGTGCTGCAGGTATTCGAAGACTAGGAACTAACTACGCATTGCTGCAAGAGATCTACTTTCCCTCCAGGACTAAAGATCAGGTATGTAAGGGCGCAAGGTTTCAGGATCCTGTAATGAACATCAGAACAGAGGAGTAGGCCTGCGTTCTTCAGCATTTACTTTTGTATGAAAGGAACACAATCCATATTTAATATTTTAAATTAAGTTGATGAGATCTGAAGTGGAGTCAGATGTCTCTGATAGTTGAAGGAGGGATATTTATTCTCTAGTCTGGCGCTTTTCTGCACCCTTCTGATTTCTGCTTACTGTCAATCTAAACTGAGATAGTTGTGGATGAAGTACATCTAGGATGAAGCACATCCCCGTCTAGATTGATGTACCTGATCACCTTGACACCTATGTTGAGTGCCCTTATACCTGCTCACCTTGAACATACATACACCTATGTTGAGTGCCCTTATATCTTGCAGCTATGTTGAGTGCCCTTATATCTTGCAGCTATGTTGAGTGCCCTTATATCTTGCAGCTATGTTGAGTGCCCTTATACCCTAAACCCTTACATCTTGCAGCTATGGATACGTCAAAAGAACATTCTTGCCAGGAAGAAAACTGAGGCTGCAGGTGTGGCCGTTGATGGCAGCACTACAGCTGTCCCTGGAGGAGTAGGAGGCGGTACGCTGGCAGTACTGGATGCAAAGAACGTAGTGATGGGACCTCTCAACCTTGAGGAAATAGCCCTTGTAAGAAAATTGTACTGAGACTTTTTCACATTGAGATGATTGCTTATGATGATGGGTTGACTGTTAGCCTGAGATGAAGCACTCATATTAAGGGGGGATTTTCCATGATTGGAAAGTCCCTAAAAGTGCATGCTTGCGTTGACTGACAGGTATTTCAGCTACAGAGGTAGCTAGATCACATAGCTATTTGTTAATGCTATTGAATCTTTCTCTCTGCGTGACACTTCAACAGACACTAGCATGCTGCTGCACTGTCCATGATATCGAGATGCTGAGTCATCATCTACATGACTTATCCACACTTTCAGGTCAGGAGGGGCCTACAGTGTATGGGTATGAATCCAATCATGGCTGGGCTCAAGGGATCCACACCTAAGGTATGAACGGCTCCAGTGTACCGTGATTATCAGGAAAATTGATGAGGATATCAGTAATATCCTTTGTTTTATGATTAAACTGCACAAATAAATGCGCAAGTGTGGTAGGGTCATGTGCATCGGACAATCCATGATGCATAGAGAAGCATGCCTTGTTTAGTTCCTTCATCCGCAAGTATGGCTGATATGGATGGACTGTTATTGATGGATTGATCGAGTCTCTCGTTTGAACTAGATGCTGACGTGGCGTACTGCATTGTGTCGTAGATAGTGTGGGAACGTATCTCCTCTGATCTTGTGCCTCTGAGACGTGGAGACACCCTGAGGAAACTTTGGAGAGAGGTGAGGGACTGTTGTCACACTGTTGTACATGAAAGGGGAGAGGTGAGGGACTGTGGTCACACTGTTGTACATGAAAGGGAGAGATGAGTGACAGTGGTCACACTGTTGTACATGAAAGGGGAGAGGTGAGGGACTGTGGTCACACTGTTGTACATGAGAGGACTACTCATTGTGGTCTTGTGCATTCAGGTGCATGTCTTTCAGCCGGAGATATGTCATGGCAGGCCTACTTCAATTTTCTCAATATCTTTGACAGACCAACTTTTCATGTGATGCCTCGTTATCACCCAAAAGATATCTAGTTTTACAAACCCAAACTACAGGTCACAGCCAATGGGACTAGAGACCCAATAGCTACATCTGCATGGTATCATGCTGCAACTGGGGAGCAGACTGCTGATCTTGCCAACACTACAACTCACAATGGAACAGAACCTGCTGGCCTGGATTCAAGTACTCTTCAGCATGGAGAGGAGGTTGGTCCATTGGTGAGTCCATTAGCTATTTCTTGTTCTTATTCTTTGGGAGATCCTATCTTATAGCCTAGGAAAAATAGAGTACAGCCCCCCCCCAAGAAGCCGCCGCGCCGCCTATTCTTACGCCTGTCAACAAAACAATATGCAAGAAATAGGAATACGCTATAAGAAACACAGCGAAAGAAATCCCTGTTGAGGGGGAGGATAAGAAATGGTAACATTTATATATATAAAATTATATTATTTATATAATAATATTTTATTATTATTAAAATATAATTATTTTAATCCATATGATTAATTAACTACATTTTATCAATCATGAGGTAAAACTCATTCTTTGGAAGAGTGGCAGTCATTCCCGTTTCCTTCCCACTAGCATTGAATGCTTCATACCATGGTCAAGGGTTATGGTTTAGCTTTACTACGTCTTTCATCCTTACCTGGGCCACTCCTTTCTTTCCAGCAGGATGCCAGGGAGCACCTTCATGCCGCCACAGTGCTGCAGAATGGTGGTGTTCGTAGACCAGTGGGTGCTGGTATCTTGGGTGAGGAGGACAGTCATGGTGCTGTTGGTGCTGATGGCGATGCTCAAGTGGTGGTATCAGGTCACACTCAGCAGGCTCAACCCTCATCTGAAGCCTTGTTACGGCCTGCTGCCTCATTGAAACCTGATGTGAACACACTTCTTAGTTCACACTTGACACACCTTGGAAACATCCAGGCGTATAGGTAAGAGTCTGGCCTCTGGGCAGCGCCAACAAGTAATGATGTATAGTGACACAAGAGGAAAACAGCTTTTACTGGTCGTTGTTGTCTGACAATTGACCAGTCATGTGCTGCTTGTCTGACAATTGACCAGTCATGTGCTGCTTGTCTGACAATTGACCAATCATGTGCTGCTTGTCTGACAATTGACCAGTCATGTGCTGCTTGTCTGACAATTGACCAATCATGTGCTGTTTGTCTGACAATTGACCAGTCATGTGCTGCTTGTCTGGGTGCAGGAAAGTGGCCCAAGCCAAAAGAGCTCGGGAATCAGAAGCTGCTGCTCAACAGGAATTGGGCCCAGCAGAAAACCTCGAGAGTGAGTAGCTGTGATGCTAAGGAAACATTATGTGGCTCTTGTCATTGTCTTCAAGAAGTTTGACTGTGTTTCCGGTTTAGCAGTGTTGTGACTTATGTTTCGCATGATCCCACAGCAAGGTAAGATTACAGGGTTTAGGGGTTGACTTTGTAGAACCTCTTGTTTTTGCATGGCAATTAACAGGGAGCCTCACAGAAGGGCTCGTTCTGCATTCCCAGGTTGGCTAATCGTAATGCAATCCTCTCATTTTCATCGCTCTTTGGAGGTTGACAGAAGGGCTCGCACTACTACATTCTCATGGCTTACTAACTTCTCCTCTCATGATCATTGCTTCAGGACTGATCACCCGGATTCAGAACTCAGATGAGAACGCGAGCCCTATTGACCTCCTAGCTGCTCTGAGTGCACTGCAACAACAGCAGGAGAATGAAGCTGCCCAGAAGCAACAGCCTGCAAAGAAGAGGCGGAGATACAAGACAACGGAGACGTCGTATCACAATGGAGGCACTGAAGCGGCTGCTAGCAGGGGGGCAGGGAGGTCACGCAGGTTGAAGCCTAGTGATGATCGCATACCAGTCCTGCCTGGTATTCAGACAGCAGACCCCATGTTTCAGGAAGCCATACAATATGATTACACGTATGATGAGAGCATCATACAACATGCCGACACCGTCATGCAGGGCGCTAATACTATGCACGTTGACCCCATGCATCCCAGCTTACCGTGGGCTGGCCCCCAGCAGCAGATGCTCAATCTAAACCTCTTGCAAAGGCTGGCGACTGGCAGTGACAATGCTGGCGCAGCTGTAAGTAGGGATGCATGCTTTGCGCCAGCAGGGGCTGCTAGGGTGGTGGCGGCTGAAAGCTGTACGACCCCAATTATGTTGGATGAGGGCACCAGAAGCCGGGATGCAGCTCCTTCTATGTATGGACAAGGCTTTGACTGGACTAGTCTGCTGGGGCAGCCAGGCTGGGCAGGTTCCCTCCTTGAGAGCCCTCCCTGCGCTGCTGCCTTAAATACTCGGCATCAGCTTTTGTTTGACCCGGCTAATGTGCAACCTAGTGTAAATCACAATTCATTGTTAGAATCTGTACTTGCAGGGGTGCATAGTAATCATCAACAGCAGCAGCTACACAGTACTGGAGGATCTGTACTTGCAGGGGGGCATAGTAATCATCAACAGCAGCAGCTACACAGTACTGGAGGATCTGTACTTGCAGGGGGGCATAGTAATCATCAACAGCAGCAGCTACACAGTACTGGAGGACCCGGCTTACCCAGAGGCCGTGAAGCAGTACAAACCAGTGATGCTCCAGTACAGGCAACCGTTAGAGGGGAGAAGCAGCAACAGGTTTCAGGTTCAGCATTCATACAGGCTCTGGTGGAGGCTGCAGCAGTCACAGAGCCATGCAGCGACGGCCGTCATCATGGCACTGCAGTACAGGTGGGGCCTGCCGAACCAGCAAGGGCTAGGCTTCCCTATATGCAAGGCATTTTTGTGGATGGCTCTGGAGGTCATCGTCGTGATTATCTACCTGGTTCAACCAGTCTCATAACCAGCCTAGTGCCCCCTCTTGGATCATCCTCAACAGTGTACCTGCCTCACGCACCTCCTTTGCTCACACAACCCAATGTGCCTTCTGCACTAGCAGTGCCACCTTCCTTGCACACTGCACACACCAACATGCCTCGACGCCCTTTGCAGCCTAGTGACCCACCAATAGATCATCCATCAGCACGACCTCTTGAAACGCCCAACTACTCTTATACGGCTAGTGCCTTAAGCAACCTTTCTGTCAGCAATCAAGTAGGTCCTGGGACATCAGGTCTAGGAGCTGCAGGTCATAGCACATCAGCCCCTGGCACATCAGGTCTAGGAGCTGCAGGTCATGGCACATCAGCCCCTGGCACATCAGGTCTAGGAGCAGCAGGTCATTGCACATCAGCCCCTGGGGCGACAGGTCCATCACAAGTGTGGGGCGGCATTGTGATGGATCAACTACATGATCGTCCACATCGCCCACCTTCCTTCCCTTTGCAGATGACGGTCTCTGAGCCACATCTCCCACTAATTGGGACCCTCAACGGCATGCCTGTGGAAAGAAGGAGCTGGGAAGAAGGTGTAGCTGCTGGTATACTGCTCCATAGCCAACTTATGGCTAGTGCCATGCCAGGAGGTACAGTTGCTGCAGGCAGCAGGCAGCACTTATCAGCAGCTGCAGGCGCCTCTTTGGCAGCAGCTGCCATAGGAAGTGGTTTATTGGATGCCGCCAGGAGGCCCTTATTCCCTTCATTAGGTGCATCAGTCGATGCTGCCAGAACCTCAACACTAGTAGGCTCTCCTGCTGCTGCTGCTGCTGGCAGCGGTGGCTTAGACTTCATTGAGGATCACTTGCCAAGTAGTGCCTCACAGAGTCCCCAAGCCTCTTATTATGACAGGGTGAGTAAGTGTGACTGCTTGCTAGCAAGGAAGCAGGCTCTGAGGTCTTGATACAACATTGCGGGTATATGGATCCTCCTTAGTTGCAGGTATATGGATCCTCAATGGCTCAAAATGGGACAATTGTGATGCTTTGTCCATCATCCATTACATAAAGTGATTTGGTCTTCCATCATTGTACTCATGTCTTTCGTAACTAAAGAAAACATTTTAAATTGCTCAATGCTCCAAGCAGTTCTGCAATGGGCTCAATATTGAAGTCCTAACTGGTCCATTAGTTCCTTGCTGCTGCTCACTCTTGAAGTCCTCACTGGCCCATTAGCTCCTTACTGCTGCTCATTCTTGAAGTCCTCACTGGTCCGTTATTAGTTCCTTGCTGCTGCTCAGGGGTCACCATGGCGAGCTGGCATGTTAACACGAGAAGCAGCTTCTGCTGCACTCCTGGAGCTGTTAGGGCATCATGACTTACAATCACTGCTTCCACCACATCAAACTGCTGTTCACACATCCCAGCTGCCACATGGCGGGACTGCTGCTGCTGCTGCTCCTGGGAGCCAGCTGCTACTGCCATCATGTCCGCCTGAATCACCGCATCATGTCATCAGCCGCTTCGCCGCAGCTGCTCTACAGCTACAGCAGCCTGGGGGTGGAGATCAGGCAGCAGCTTGTAGCGAACAGGAGCAGCAGCTGCAGCAGATGGCATTTTCCCAGCAGGAGCAAGCTCCACTGCATACTGTTGAGAGAGGCGCTGCTTATCCTGCTGCTGGAGGTGGGGGTGTTAGCAGCAGCTGGTCCAAGGCGCATGACCGCATCATTCTCAGGACTGTTATTGAGCAGGTACTTAGACTGCAGTCCTGTAGCTTCCAAGCCTAAATCAACGTTATGTGTGTCTAAAATTGAGTTAGTGAGTTCAGGCATTGCCATTCACCCTCTATAGTCGCCTCTAAATCATTCTCCTCGCATTTGCTTTGTTGGGGCAGGGCTCGATTGGTCCCTCTACATATGAAGCAATCTTGAGCAACCTAATGGCTTCAACTTCAGCTTCACCAGCTGTCGCCCCTCCCTGCTATGAGGTACCTTCCTCGTCAGTTAATAACTCCCATCCACTGGAGGAGCCTCAGGACAGGGAAGAAGCGATGATTGACATGTCATCATCAGCAAGGGATGATGGTGGGGTTCATGTCGGTGGTTCTGTCACTCAGCTACAATCATCAGCTACTAACATAACGACAGCTGCAACTCCCACCAGGCAACGGTTGACCTTCAACTTGAGGGCTGTCATTGAAAGATGTGCACAGCTCTTCTCCAAGGCCAGCAGCATGGTCATGATGCAGCAGCAGGGGAGTCGGCGCGCTAATATTGCGGGTGGTGGTCCAAGCTGTAGCAATACCACTAGCAATGATAAGTGCTGAGAACATACCATTATTGCACTGTGCTCGTGAAACCGTGAGCTTAAAACTAGTTATTTAACTAGTTCCTAGAATATTTACTAGTTTTTATCTTTGTCTAGTTACGCCTCTGACATGCCACTGACAGTAGAGCCGGTAGTATGACGTTGTAAAAAGAAGCTTGGTACCTTTTAAGCTTAGCTATTTGGTTGCCTCTCAAATAAGCACTTGTGCACAAGAACTAGATGCCAGTATGCAGCAGCTTACATTGAAAGGCAGTATACTTCCCCTATTTAAGCATACATTTTACATAGTGGGGGCACTGTACACAGAGTGTTAAACGGTTTTGTATTATCTGGAGTTGTACACTGTTGATGTTATCTACGATTTGGACTTATTTAAGGTTTAAGCTCTCTCCTTGTTTTGAAAGCATGCAGAAGTAATCATGAATATCACAGTTGCTCATAATAATAGTAGTACTAGTAGTACGTAGTGGCTGCACTATTTGTTTGTTTGAAAGGCAAAGTCAATTGTCTGGAAGCCAGCAGATTAAGACCATTCCCCATAGCGAGAGACTGCACAAAGATGAATGTGGTCAACTCCTGGGGCGACGTACTACATAGCTGCTGATTCTATCATGATGATCATGGTGGTGACAGAGAGGGTTGCACTGAATCAGCAGTTGCATGAGGTTGCAAAGCACTGCGGTCCCAATTAGAATGACTCTCCAACAATTTCCAATCGCCCTCCTCCACTTCAAAAACAGCTCTTTCTGTCATATCCTTCAATAAAACAGTCGATAGGTAGATCAGGCAAAATCAAATCTATTATATATGGCGTGATCCCTTACTGCAGGAATGCTCGGGATCATGGTGATGAGTATAAAGGACAATTTTTGAAACCACTTGGATTCCAAAGCACGTCTTGCAGATGAGTCGATCCTCTGCCCCTGATTGCTACTTAACTAGTAGTCATCACTGAACCATTTAATAGCAGTTAAATGTTATAATTTAGTTAAATGTTATATTTAAAAGTTAAATTTTATAGTAGTCATCACCTCTCTTTATGCCTCACGCTCCCACGACACATTACCTGCCCTGATGACCAATTATTACTAGTCATAATGCACAACTATACATATCACACTACCTGGCAAGGCGGATCCTTGATCTTCTGTCCAGTCATCTACCTGGCAAGGCGGATCCTTGATCTTCTGCCCAGTCATCTACCTGGCAAGGCGGATCCTTGATCTTCTGTCCAGTCTTCAGCTCAAACAGCTGCTTCATCTTGTACTGAAACTCCACAGCAGCCTGGGCACCTTCTCTACGACTACCAGCAGGGCCCTCCTCTTTTGTACTGTCAACTGCAGCATCTTTCAAATGCTCAACCTGGCAGGAAATTGTGCAAATTGATGAAAGCAGCCAGGTCATGTGCCAATTGTTAGCAGGCAAAATTCTAAAAAATCTCTAACCTACCTTCGAAACCTCCAGCTTACTGTAATCCCCCCAGGACATGGACACCTGAGGTTGAGACAGAGATGATGATGTAAGACAACACATTCATATAACAGGACATGACACTAATCTCATATAATGCAAATATATGAAGTATCAGGAGAAGATGAGAAGACATGAGGAAAGCTACCTTTACGTCTTGCTCAAAAGTAGAGTTAATTTTCCCTCCTTCAGCAGTACTACCACGCCTTGCCTCGTTCTTGCTATGTGTTGTAAGAACAATATACTTCCAATCTGGAGGTAGCAGTTTTAATGTGCACCAAGAAGATGAAGCTGTGATCATGATTGGATATTTTAGATGATTAGGACTTTGGGACGTACCTTTCTTTACGTAAGCTGAGAATCTTGCACGCAACAACTGCTCAGGGCTGTCAGACCTTAGCTGCTGCACCTTGTGCAGCTTTTGGCAGCAATCCTGTGGGAGATATGACAAATTTCTGATGAAATCAAGAAATTCAAATCAAATTTCTGATGTCATCAATGCGCTTCTCCAGAATGATATCATCAACAACCAAGCGGTGGCAAGCATGCGCAACACAAGCTTACATACGTTAAAACATGTGAAGAATCTCTAGTAGTGAGACGGTAAAGAACTGCAATGCAAACAGCAGGCCCCACAAGGTTCAGCAATTTGTCAGAATGCCAAGCAGGTCGTCATTCTTATTTGTCATTCAATTGAAATGCTAAGCAAATTTTGAGCCTTGATTTGTGGCTGAAGTCTACTTGCCGAGTAGTCTGCCTGAGAGTCACATGGACATCTGTTCTTTGTAGGATCGCTTTTCCCGAACCCCTTGAAGGCTCTTAACGGTTGCACTCGGATGCGTGTTTGAATTTGCTTGGCTGCATGTAAGCGTTCTCTGGCATTCAAGGAGAGAAACGACTGACCGCCACTTTTGAAAGCGTTTATGTGTCGGTGCGGTGAAGTGTTCATAAAGAATTCATGTGAAAAACAAATAAAAAGTGCACATCTTTAACGCATCTAACACATTACACATCTCTGCGTCGTACTGCTGTTCTCAACAATCCAAAAACCTTCACATAACCGTCACGACAAACTTAGAAGAGACACATCGGATTCAAGATTCAACTTAACTAAATTATATCATATGCCTTTCCTGAAAAACCTAATGCATGTATATACCTAGTTACTTCATGATCTCACAGTATAGGTATCATGTGATCAAAAACGAGAGTTATTGAGGATCTGACAGGGCTTCTGTCAACCTCAGTCAAAAAAAGATGCAAAACAGCATCATCTTTGAGAGGGGCACATCTTCCTGCCCTGCATCATTCCCATGTACTACATGTACAAAGTCTTGCATCTGCCTTGTCATTGCACCTCTCAAAGACTTGTCATCATGCTGTACATGTTGCTGCTGAAGAGCAACAGGCTATCACTGCTACATCATGCTACCAGGCTTCTTCTTGCCGAGCATGATGTCCTTTGCTTCATTGATCTTAGCTGCAAGGAAGCTGCTGCCCCCTGTGAACAATGGAAACATGTGTAGCTGAATTAAAGGCAGACATCATGTAGAAGGCGATGTGTAGCTGAATTAAAGGCAGACATCATGTAGAAGGCGATGTGTAGCTGAATTAAAGGCAGACATCATGTAGAAGGCGAGACGAGCACCATGTGAAATGAATACCGCCGCCTAACCTGAGTCCGGGTGATTGGCAACCATGATTCTCCGATGAGCCTCCTTTATCCTTTCCTCAGCAGCACTCTCCCGTAGCCCCAAGATTAATGCTGCCTCCCTCTTGTTCATCTCAGGTTGAAATCCACCCTGACGGAGACAAGGGTGAACTACCCTTAAAAATCTAGTGTGCATGTACCCATGCCCTACCTAGTAAAGCGTTTTCTACTCACTCTATAGAAAGCCTTAGTAGCACTAAAAATTGATCCAGGAGCCGAGAGCTTAACATATGCCTGCACAGCATGCTTAGCCACAAAAGCAGTCCCTGCGACTGCTAGACCCGCCATGAGAGGCGTTGCCTACAATAACAGCGATAAAGATAGAAATTTAGTGTCATACGTCAATATGCGAGGAGTGCACACATTGAAGTGAGGATATTCACAGAAAGGATCAAGACCCACCATGTTGGACCTTCCAGTATATGCCAGAAGGTGGTAGTATCAGCAACGAATAGCAGCAAATTATTCCGCAATACCAATCATAACGGCTTACAAAGAAACTTCTGTGAAATTGGTCCTGCTTCGGAGCGATTGAGGTACATTTAAACTCACAGAGAGTCCCTGACCAGGTGACAATGGTTCAATGGACTCGACATTCATCTTCATCCTCAGAAGAAGAACAACTAGCTAACCTATCTACTCAGACACCGCAGTGGACTAACATAGAACAGGCCACGCAAACTTTCGTGCCACCAGCGCTGATCGCCGAGCAATCAACTCAAACATCTACCCCGAATATAATTTCAACTGCGACCACGGGGACATTGACCAACACTGACCCATTGCTTGAAAGCTCCACACAGACAACAACCTCAATATCTCAAAACGTTTGCAGCGTTGAGACCGTAAGTAAAAAAATCTATACATCATTTGTCAACTCTTCAATTAATTCTTACTCTGTTTGCCCTGCTATGTGCCCGCTTCCTGCAACAGCAAACTGAGGTCGCAGCATCAGAAACTTTGGCAACCACACGAGCCACATCTGAGACTCAAACAGAATTACCTGATACATCCTCTTCTCAGCATCAGCAGACCAACACTTCCGAGGAGTCTCATTGTAAGGCCACCGCCAGCAGCAGCACATAGTCAGCAGACCCGCATCATTATCAAGGAGACTCCTTTTTAAAAGGGCATCATACTAACCAGCAGTGCACCCCACCAAGGTCCAGATTTTACTACATTTTTTATAGCATATGTGTTTATTGCCTTAGCTAAATTAAATCAACATAATTAGACTTAATGTCTGAGACCGTCTACAGCAATGTGGGAGGGAGAAGTTGCATGATTCAAGACAGCCCAAGCAGAGGACGGAGGCTGCGATGTCACATCCCTTATTCCGGCAGTACATCTACATCCACACTTCTTTATGACCATGGCAACCATCCTGATTGCCGCTCTGAAGTGCAGCTTAACGCGGTTGCTACTTGCTTGATATCAGAAGCTTCAACGGCTCTCCAGAGACCAAGCTGCAACCTCATGGATAGCTCTCATTCAGACTGGGCTATGAGCTCCAATGGACCGCTTGTACCGCTTGACAACTATCAGCATTACATCCAGTATGCAGTAAGCCTCAGTGCATCAGAGCGCAGGGATGTACTGGGCCTGCCTAAATCAGAGGTGAATGTCCATCTATCCGTTATGAATTACAGCTATGGACAGTTCCCGGTGCCAATCAAGAGACAGCTGGTATTTCAAAATTTGAATAGTTGTGCTGCACCTTCTTTTACACTGTGCATTAAGAGCGTGAAGCAAAGAGATAATCTGAAGATTAGGCTGATGAAATGTGTCATTTCACTTCTGCACTTCAGGTCCTTACAGCTGTGGATGATGTCGTGTCCAAGTGTCCGAGGTGTGGCTTTGTGCACAAAGTGCTGTCAGCTTTATTATTGGCGTCAAACTGCGGTCCATCATCATCGCCGGAACCAGATGCTGTGCTTGATCTTACAGATCTGACTGCAAGCAACTCCCTACTGGATCATCCTCCACTATGTGAAAATGTTGCTGGAGAGGAATGCAGCAGCTGCCCATCTTGCTTAACGGTAGCTTCAATCCACATAGTAAGCAGGGATCTGCAGTTGTCTCACCACAAAGACAACACTGCCGATGATGACCCTGCTGCTGTGTCATTATCTTCTCCTGGCACTGCCGATGATGACCCTGCTGCTGTGTCATTATCTTCTCCTGGCACTGCCGATGATGACCCGCCTGCTGTGTCATTATCTTCTCCTGGCACTGAGGCATTACAGAGGCTGCAGGTCCTTGTTAGAGGATTGGTCGAGGAGCAACAGGCGGACCGGCTGTCTGTTTTTAATGAGAGTGCAGAAAGTGATGATCTGCTAGAAGAGCCGCGGCGCAGGCTGGGAGGCCTCTGTTATGATCAATCTTATTGCAAGATCTCAGTGCTCCAGCAGCATCTAAAAGGACAAAGCAGTAAGGCTGGAGCTGCCAGAGACAAGCAGAATAATAATAATGGTTTGTTCACTCAGACTACTAGTTCTCAGCTGCTCATGAGCCGCCCGAGTGGACATGCAGCAGCTGCCTCATCCTCCAGCCTCTTGTTGTTATTAAGTGAGGAAGCAGAGCGGAGGGGGGGAGTTCTCAGCAGCAGTGGCTCTTCATCATCACGTCAGCATGGGGCTACAGCTGTCAAAGCAAGCTGTGAAAGTGACGTTGGTGTGAACTTGACACAGGTAGATTTTAGACTAACAAAAAGTATGAGCTGAGGAGGAATGCAGAATTGTACCTCATTATTGCAGTACATGGCCTGTCAAAAGTAATAACGAAAAACAGAGTTTTGTTTGAAAATGAGTGCTTTTCCTCTCCAACACTGCCGTTTACGGCATGGTTGATGAATGCCATCATGGAATGCCATCATGGAATGCTTTGATGTTTTAATCATCAGCAGGCTGTTCTAATATTTCTTCCTTTGTTTATGCATGTGCAGTTCAACTGGCGTCATCCTGACAAGCTGATGCTGATTGACTCATTATGGGAAGCAGACTTCGGCTCTTCAAGCAGCAGCAGGAGAGAGCAGGATCCACCAGATGTACATCTCCTATTAGAAGGCAGAGCGGCAGTGTGTCAAACCAGGAAACTAGATGGGTCATGCAGCCTGTTGGGTTTGTTCTTAAGGAAGAGCATGTTACACTTGCAGGTGGGTTGCTGCTGCTGCCGTTTTTAGCATCGCTGTTTGTTTGTTGCTGCTGCTATAAAGAAACATAAAACATTGATGAGTAAAATATCCGAAATTGTTCACAAGGGTCACAGTGAGAAGCCATGCAGCAAAGTATGAGGTCCCTCTTGCTGGTGGCTTCAATATCCATCTAGAGTGCTGCCGATGTGGACAGCAGCATATCCCTGCTACTCTAGTTCCAAATATTAGTAGCATGAATGAGGTGCACGAGCTCTGAAATACCTTCACGAGGTTCTTGTAATAACCTCCTGATCTGCTATCAGGAAGTGTCTGCAGAAGTGTGGAACTGCAGTTCACACATTCATCAGCCGGGGCCTGGGGACCTGGAGTCTTCTGAGAGAAGGATCTGGGCTGCTCTACAGGTTAGCAGTAGTCGCACTACTTCACACTTCTGATTTGACGTGTCTCCAAACACATCATCGCAGGTCAGCAGTAGTCACACTACTTCACACTTCTGATTTGATGTGTCTCCAAACAGATCATGGCAGGTCACGTTACAGCTCCTATGGCTTTCTTTGCTGTAAAAGAGGAGGTTTAGAAACTGTTCAGCTGGCTTTAAATGTATTTAATAATCTTCATTTGTATTGCTGTCCCTCGTTTCAAGAACATATCTCAGATACAAAGCAGTGAAGCAGGTGCCATCCCAGAAAAGGATGCGGAGAGGAAGCAGGTACAAGTGTGACACTGTAGCGCTATGTGTGCAGTGTACTGCTTAGAGTAGAGTACATTTCATGCTTTGTCTTTGAATTTCTCAATCTGTAACAACAGAAGGCCAGTCTTCAGTAAACGTGTAGTCCTATTTGAGAAGATGTGTGCCGGTTATTAAATCGAAGCTTCATTAGAAGTGTGAAAGAATAGGCTGTTGCCTCAGCAGTACATCTTGTGCTTAAACTGCCTAGTGGTCCCTGCTAGTGCCTCATTTCTTCCCTCTAAGAAACCCTCTTCCATATGCTCTCTCACTTAGTGGTCCCTGCTATTGCCTCATTTCTTCCCTCTAAGAAACTACCCTCTTCCATATGCTCTCTCACTTAGTGGTCCCTGCTATTGCCTCATTTCTTCCCTCTAAGAAACTACCCTCTTCTATATGCTCTCTCACTTAGTGGTCCCTGCTATTGCCTCATTTCTTCCCTCTAAGAAACTACCCTCTTCCATATGCTCTCTCACTTAGTGGTCCCTGCTACTGGTCCCTTTATCCATATTGAATGCCTTGTCGTTCTCTGCTTGTGTTCATATGCAGTGCCAACATCCGGGTCCTTTATCCATCTTGAATGCCTTGTTCCCTGCTTGTGTTCATGCAGTGCCAACATCCGGGTCCTTTATCCATCTTGAATGCCTTGTTCCCTGCTTGTGTTCATGCAGTGCCAACATCCGGGTCCTTTATCCATCTTGAATGCCTTGTTCCCTGCTTGTGTTCATGCAGTGCCAACATCCGGGTCCTTTATCCATCTTG
>BEGY01000050.1:151678-169891 GCA_002335675.1 Chlamydomonas eustigma | reverse complement strand
TGCCTTGTCGTTCCCTGCTTGTGTTCATATGCAGTGCCAACATCCAGGTCCTTTATCCATCTTGAATGCCTTGTCGTTCTCTGCTTGTGTTCATGCAGTGCCAACATCCAGGTCCTTTATCCATCTTGAATGCCTTGTCGTTCCCTGCTTGTGTTCATATGCAGTGCCAACATCCAGGTCCTTTATCCATCTTGAATGCCTTGTCGTTCCCTGCTTGTGTTCATATGCAGTGCCAACATCCAGGTCCTTTATCCATCTTGAATGCCTTGTCGTTCTCTGCTTGTGTTCATGCAGTGCCAACAGCGCCTGCTTCGCATTCGCCAGGCTAAGCAGCGAGGACTTGAAGAAGGCTCTAGGAAGCTGCTGCTGATTTTGCTGAGGCAGATGTGGACCCGACTGATTCAAGCATATCATTTACGTCAGGGTGCATGTACTGCGACCAGACTGCTACATGGCTTGCCAACATCTTCAGCAGGCAGCAGCGATGACTTATTCCCTTCATTCCAGGTGCCACATGAAGCAGGCATGAGGGAGTCAGTGGACACTAGTTTCCGCCCAGCTTCCTCCATATTGCGCTTAGATGACAGGAGAGGAGTGCCAGCTACCAATAGGGTGTTCAGAGAGCATGAGATAGTAGAAGTGGCTATGGCAGCAGACTGTAATCATCATCATGTGGATCCACTAAGTTCTAAGGAGACAACTGGATCACTAGAGTCTACTGACGCATGGGAGAGCTGTAGGCTGCGGCAGACAGAAGTCGTGTTTGGAGTGCCTACAGCTGCTGCTGCTAGTGCTGCCAGCATGCAGCATGCGGAGGATGCACTGAGAGCATCTCTGTCAGAAGTGCAATCACTGAGAGAGCGAGTATCTGAGCTTGAGCAAGAGTTGGAGTGCAGCCAGGTATACAGTGAAGTAGATCAGGGTGACTTCAGCAATCTCAACCAGTTAGAGTGTGGAGGAGATGTGGTAAAGTGTGAATTTCATGTGTATCAGTGCTGTGGGATTATGTTACTGGAGGTAGCTCATGGTAGAAGAATTGATTTGGCAGATTGATGGCGGAGAGTGGATTTGGGGATTCAGTAGATTAGTTTAGGACCTAGTTATTTTTAATCACTTGGCAAGATCAATTGCAGCCTTTATTAAACTACTTAATTAAGCCGTTCATCATCACACTCTCATTGTTTCATGAAACCAAATGGTAGTTATGGTTCACACTTGCTTGTGAATGTTGCAATCTACACTGCTTACGGTTGTCAGATGGAAGGGCGCAGCCTCTCAATTGACTTAATGGACACCAATGAGGCACTCTCAAACTCCAACGCCCAGGTCTCAGCCTTATTCGATGAGGTAATAGGATCATAATCTTACTGGGTGGCGGCCTGTGTGTAGTCTGCTGCCTTTTGCCCTCAGACTAGTCTCTCTTGCGCATGAAGCCTGAACTATGAATTAGAAGTGTTGATGATCAGATCATGATGTATTGCCCTCTCCATTACATCTCATGCTGTGTACTGCCCTCTCCATTACATCTCATGCTGTGTAAGACAACTCTCTGCTACAGGTAATGAGCTGCTATGTGCTGCCCTCTCCATAACATAGTATCATGCTGTGCAAGACAGCACTCTGTTATGGGTAGTGAGCTATTGATCTACTTCTCACCCGAGCACCTCGCTTTTCCTCAAGAATCGCATCACATTATGATCTAGGTGTTGATGGATAGCTAACAATTGTGCAACTCATGAATTGCCAGCAATAAGTCAAGGGGATCAGAGTTTTAGGGTTTAGGGTTTAGGGTCTCAAATCCCAGCCGAGTATAATCCCACACTTTCACTTGCACAAGAACATGTATGATATAAGTGATATGGATTAGCTTCGGTCACTCATGTGTGATATGGATTAGCTTCGGTCACTCATGTGTGATATGGATTAGCTTCGGTCACTCATGTGTGATATGGATTAGTTTCGGTCACTCATGTGTGATATGGATTAGCTTCGGTCACTCATGTGTGATGTGGATTAGCTTCAGTCACTCATGTGTGATATGGATTAGCTTCGGTCACTCATGTGTGATATGGATTAGCTTCGGTCACTCATGTGTGATATGGATTAGCTTCAGTCACTCATGTGTGATGTCCTTACACCAGGTCATGACCTTTTGTGATTACTCTCTTTCAAGCAGGTCGCTCTTGGCCAAGCAAGGTTAGAGCATGCTTTGAATGAACGGGACCAGCTGAGATCAGACCTGTTGCTGCAGCAGGCGCAGAGAAGGTAGAGTAGTTCCTTAACTTGTAGCAGCAAGCGGAAAGGCGGAGGTTAGAGCAATTTCATGACCTGTGCCAATGTATCCTCCAATCATTCATAACCTAGCTCAGTCTAGTAACCACACTAGCCGCACCACAGTCTAATTACACTAGCCGCACCACAGTCTAATTACACTAGCCGCACCACAGTAGTCTAATTACACTAGCCGCACCACAGTCTAATCACACTAGCCGCACCACAGTCTAATTACACTAGCCGCACCACAGTAGTCTAGTCACACTAGCACCACAGTCTAATCACACTAGCCGCACCACAGTAGTCTAATCACACTAGCAACACCACAGTAGTCTAATCACACTAGCACCACAGTCTAATCACACTAGCACCACCACAGTAGTCTAATCACACTAGCAACACAGTCTAATCACACTAGCACAGCCTCGTTCATTTTGAGTCATGTTCTTGTCATCAATGTCCTCCCATGGTTACTCCTATGGTCACTCCCATGGTCACAGTCCTCCCATGGTCACTCTCATGGTCACAGCAGGAATGTTTGTTCGTTTTTAGCAGGAGCTCCTACCATCAGCAGGGTGCCGCTTTGACACTTGTACTCGGCAGGACGCATGATTATGATAGTGACTACCTTGCCGGTGCAATCAACATGCCTGAGAGTAGACAGCAGTCCTCAGCTCATGGTGTGTCCACACTCAGCAATGATCACTGCAGTTCCGGCCCTCAGAATGCTGCTGGACCAGAAACAACCAGCAGCTTACTAGAGCTGTGGCAGGCCGCACTCCTTGCAGCAGCAGCCGCTGCTGCTGACCAGCAGCCCTTGGGGACGCCTGCTGCCTCTGCTTCAGGTGCTGCTTCTCCTGGCAGGGAAAGACCAGGCAAGGCAGGAGGTTCATCTGCCTGCTGCTTCCCTTCCGCCCAGGCACTGCTCTCTAGAATGAATGCTGAGGAGCTGGAGGGGCTGCTGAAGCGCGCTGAGTCAGCGGTAATGCATATAAGAGCAGTACATTCTCAGGTGAGGTAGTGTACACGCATGCTAATGCATATTACCCTGATAATCATTGCTGCTATGTTGGTGTGGGGTCTACAGAACCCTGATAATCATTGCTGCTATGCTGGTGTGCGGTCTACAGAACCCTGCCCTGTTTCTAATCTACAGCTAGCGAGTCTGACTAATGATGTTAGGCTTAGAGCTAAACATAATCTGCTTGTTCCACCTGACAGAACTACCATGTTATTGTTAACACTTCCGATGTGTCAAGGAATAAAGAAATGCCACTTGCTTGCTTCTTGTACCACAGGCAGTTGTGTCTGAGAAAGAGGCATGCCCTGTATGCTGGGAGGCTCAGAAGGGGCTAGTGTTTGGTTGTGGGCACAGTACATGTGTTGGATGTGGAGAGAAGCTGAGCAGCTGTCCCATATGCCGTTCCATGATCACCATTCGCATCAGGACATACTAGTGATTGTTTCTGGCCTAGTTTAAGTAGGGATCAAGACAGAGATCATCAAGTATTACGTTGATGTACTCGAATGATCAGTAACTGGGAAGTTCTTGCACATACGCTTTAAACGCTTACTTGAAATTTCGGAACTAGTGTAGAACGTATACCTATTCAAAACTGAGATGCAAACTGACCTGTCTCAAAATATGTACGGATTCCGTTGGTACTGGTAATGAATTCAAAATAATATGTTTTAAATTGTTCTATTATCTCCGTGTCATTCACACCTTTTCGTCAGGAAATTTGCAGAGCGTCGGTCCACAGTTATGGCAGCATATGATACATGCCCTTGTGAATGAAGATATATATCCTGTGATAGCATACCTCTGAATAAATAGTCACTTATTTAATCTCATTTGAAGATAACGCACCTAGGATGCAGACAGTTGGACACAAAAAGTCATGTAATTTAGATTGCCCGCCTGTGACAGCAAGCCAACGACGTCGTCGCCAAAGAGAGGAGGGATCAAAAATGCTAGCGGAACCTGTGTTAGAGGCGGAAAAAGAGAAACTTGCGAAGAAAGATAATGCTGCTCAGAAGCTGGACAATAAACAGCCACAGGTAAGAAGCTTTTATAAATAGATATAGCTTAATCCTAAAATTCACTGTAAGTACATTATACGATATAATCATGGCCAGTCTTGCAATTATTTGCCAGAGGCCTGCTCCCTCCGCTGTTTGTTTTTTGTCAGCGACATTGTATCTAAGCACAGCTTATGTACTCCAATAATGCCTCCTATACCTTATTTCAATGCAGCCTTTGACTACTATAGTGCCCTCGCTCCTTGCCGTCCCATCCCTCTCAACTCAAAACAGTTGCAGTGGCAGCTGCGCTAGTGGCGGTATCTCAGGGAAGAGGCGCAAGACCAAGAATCCCCTGCTGACCTACGAAGTAAATAAAAAGTTCCTGGTAAGATACAATGAGAGGCAGCAGTGCCATCAGAACATCATGAAGAAGGTGTCAACTGCTGCCTCTATGATCTCCATTGATTTGAGGATCTGTCGCAGGGCAATGTTTATTGCTGCTTCCCTCAATTTTTCTGACCAGTAGCAGAGGCAGAAAAATTAAACATAGAGTAGTGCTTCGTAACTAGATTATATGGCCAAAGAGCCATAATGTCGTCTCCTTATGTACCTTATGTACCTTATGTACCTTATGTACCTTATGTCTCCTTATAATATTACATGTTGCTGCTAATGAAATGATAATGTGAAGCATATAACATGAAGAGTGAAAGAAAAGTGAAAGCTAAGGAAACAGAAATAATGCATGAATAATGCACTTTATAGTAGCTCATCCCTACAAGTGATGACCTAGATGACCACCTGATGACTGCTGAATGCAGAGGATTGTAGAGAGAGCTGCACAGCAGGAAGTGTGGAATCACAAGGAGATCCTCCGCTGGACAGATGATACAGATAAAGACTTGCATCATCATGTAGAGTCTTATGTCCAGAGCTTTCCCAGAATGGCCAAGCTCCTTGCCGTACATGACCCACCTCCATCCACTTCAAAGCTGTTTGAACGTGCTTGGCACCATGTGCTTCCTGGTCCTACTGAAGCCGCAGGGGATTATTTTACCTACGGGCAAGGATGAGGTGGAGGGAGAGAGACATGGGAAAAGAAGTACATAGACAGTATGTGGAGAGCTGCAATAATTGCGGTGTGCTGAGCTTTAACGAATGCCTACAGCTCCTCATTCATAATGCTGAATTCTCAACTATTGCAAGTAGCTGACTAGTGCTAGCTGACAGCAACGAATCTGTTCCAATTTACCAGCTTTACATAACTGATGTTTTTACTAGGGTATAGTGGCATATCGTAGCTCTGAGTGCAGATTAGGAGGGCACTTTATTATACACTGCTAGTGGTTCTCATCACTAGTGTTTGTTGCTGGGGCTATTTGAGGTTATAATGCATCACTACCTGCATCACCACATGTTCTCATCAAGCACTAACTAACTATAGCTCATGCAGCAGCGGCTAATAAAGTGATTCTCATCTGCTACCTTTATTAACTATAGTACAGCAGCTAAATTGATTCTCATCTGCTACGACCTTTATTGATCTACTGTGTTCTTATTCTTACTCTTATTCTTGCAGTGGTCAGTATTCCAGGATGAGGAGCATCTGTCTTACTTTAGGCCGCTGCGGTGGTTAGATGAACAGAGGTCCCAGGAATTGTACGACAAGGCAAAAGAGCTCTTGCTGAACGATGCCTATCATCAGACTTCCTCCACATCAGGACCCTTCAGCAGGCCGTCCTTTGTCGCAGCTGTCAAAGCAGTAATAGAGGAAGGAGCTCGCCGCTCCTCACCGCGGTCAGGGAATAATAAAGCCGCTAATTCATTATTGAGCCAGAATGCTGATGATAATAACGTCCCAGTGATCTCTTTGGATCGACTAGGTGTCTTCTCCTTCTAGGTGCACCTTCATAACTATAGAGTAATATCAATATCATAACAATTCTGCTGACTAGCAGCCAAAATAATCTATAGTTGTGAAATATATGAGTACTTGCTTTCATGCTGCTGTGAGTCCTGCTTTCCCTTATTCATTATGCCGATTGCAGCCATCTGAAAATTAGAGTGATTAGGCATTATCTACATTATCATTATATGCCATTATGCTTCTTACTTATTTACGCATTGTTACGGTCAGCATTGCTCAACGTGGACTTCAGCAGATTTGCTATCTTTTTATTTTGCAGATCAGGAACAAGCTCTTAGAGCTTGTCTACATGAGGTCTAAATTGGAGGGAAGAGAATTCGTTAGAGTAGAAAGGAAAACGTATGGAGCTTTGGTCAAGAAAGAAATCGCTAGGCTCAGATCTATTGGTGATGCATATGGTTGGGACAAAATAACAAGTCTCCGAATAGTGGGACTGCCCACCGCGACTCCATGAACTAGTCTGCCTTGAAGTCCCCCATCATGACAGTCATAATGGACATCATCATTTTAGTGCAGGATGAGTTAGATGAGTAGTAAGACAATGGTCTGGATGAGCTTCATAGGATGCTGAGTGTTCGTATGATGCCACTGATTAGTGCATACGTTTGTGCTGATGGTCATTATATTGTCGTTGAACATGGCTGGGGCGGATTGTGCCTGTCATCATTTCCTTTTGATATGTGCTTCTTTTATATGTCGTGAATAGAATACCATGAGCTGTTCACAAACAATTTTTACGCGGAGATGACAGGCGGTTCTGATAACAGAGGTTGCATGATGGTCATGAATAAGAAACTGGTCTTGTGCCTGAAAATATAGTCTCGATAATGATTTAAAGAAGTTGGTGCATTTGTCTGTGGTGTCTTGGAGGCTATGGTTATTGCACTGAGGCAGTTTTGTACATGAAGTTGTTTTTGTCTTTTTTTGTGTTTGATACTTAAAATACTTATGTATTGCAAACCAAACCATATTTGACTTTAATAACCAGATAAATCTAATAAATCATGTGCCTAAATTATCTACCATCAACGCTGAATGACTGGTTTGTCCATGTAAACGTAGAAAATATCAAGTTCAACTTGCTGAAAAAACCTTCCTATTGGACACGTCATAAAAGCTTTATGTACATCATCATGTATGCGTCGAGCTCCTGCTGATGATCAAGCAATGCATTATCCTGAAAATAACACTTCGCCTTCTGAAGCATACAAAACAAATGTGTTGAGTTTTGGCAGCAGACCCTGCTGTTTCCACCTACTAGTGCAGTAGTGTTTACAGCACATGATAATATTAAGTACCATACACTATCCTTATGTGGTAGCTGTCATCACATCACAGGCTAGTTCTGCGTCATCATGACCCATAACGCCATACCTGCAGCTCTACGAAACAGTAGCAGTCTCTGCTTGACGGAACATGCCTTTTTTCTTCAACATTGGTTCAATGATGGGGTCTTGTCCCCTGAAAGCCTTGAAAGCAGCACCAGGCTCCAAGCTGTTGCCGCTGGAGTAGATGAACTCTTTCGCCCTTGCAGCAGTGGCAGGATCAAAACAGGAGCCAGCCTCCAGGAATGCTTCGAATCCATCCGCATCTAAGACCTGATCATAATTTTACAGACAACAGTGATAACGTGGCCTTAATCAATGCTCAATGAGATTAGTAGTCAGTAGTGGCAATGCATTAGTAGTCAGTAGTGGCAATAACCAGGCATCAAAGGATGCGGTGTACTGCAGCAGATATAAAATGTGCCATGCAACCGGATGTAGTGTAGTTGATATAAGATGTGCCATGCAACCGAAACGCAATCTATCAGCGAAATCAGCAAATTGGAGCGCAAGTAGACAGCATAGGAGTCATAAGAGCTACTACTGCGATTACTAGCTGTCGCAGTAGAAGTGCAGCCACAGTTCTACTCAAAAGGAGAAGCCGACAAAACAATTCATCTGTATCATCATGAAGCCGCATCATCAATACATCGATGGAGGTTCATGTCCTCTAAGGAATAAGTATTCATAAGCTCGATCAATTTTGAAGCAATAAGGTACATCTGGGAAGGTGGATGATGCAACAAGGTACATCTGGGAAAGTGAATGAAGCAATAAGGTACATCTGGGAAGATTAATGATGCAATAAGGTACATCTGGGAAGGTGGATGAAGCATCCTGCTCACCTCTGCCCACAAATACACATAGTATGCAGCTGCATAGCTAGAAGAGGAGAAAAGATGCTGGAAGTGAGCCGGTCGGTGACGCATCACAATGCCCTGAAGAGCAGTGAAGAGAAAGACAAAGGCATCAGTGGGAAAAAGAAGGTTCATACCAAGACTCATTATTGAAAGCGCTGCTAACACGGCAGCATTGCATGAGCAAACAGCTGAACAACTGTGCCCTTGAGTGCAAGCATGACAATGCGACCGAGTTTGTTGAGTAGAAAACCTGCTACCTGTGGCATACCCAGCCTAGTTGAAAGCTCTAGCTACCTGTGGCATACCCAGCCTTGACAGCTCTTGCTCCTCAAACTTGTTAATGTCGAGGGCCTCCACTTTGTCTGCTGGCAGCTGATGCAGAGCTTGATCCACCAAGGCTGAGGCTGTGTACCTGGAAGGTTAGTTAAGCAGCCCATCAATAACTAGAAAGCAGCAGTCATAATCAGTGGGTCTGTGATGAAGGGCAGCAGTCATAATCAGGGGATCTGTGATGAAGGGCAGCAGTCATAATACCCCCCTGACTGCAGTTTGCATTGAACAGCAATATGACTAGTAGAGCCAGCTATCCAACATTTATGCCAATGACCGATGCTAGCAGCAAAGGGCCTCAGTGAAAGTGGTAACAGTAGTTTCACACAGTTTCACACATTCAGCAAAGAGGAGAACTCGTGAACTTACTCAATAGTCCCAAAGCCTTGATTAAATGACCGTGCTGCTTTCAGCTTTGACAGCAGGGCGTCTGGGATCACTTCCCCAGTCTCAAAGTGGCGGGCGTGCTTCTTCATAACTTCTGGCTGCAGTACGAATGATGTACAAAACAGTTAGGTACCTTTCATGTTGTGTAAAACTGTGGCTTCCTGAACATTAACTAACACTGATCAATGATGAGGGAGCCTGAAAGGCTCCTTGTTGCCAACATGCCTTTCTTGTAGAACGTTCAGTTCAACACATTCCCTTCTCAAAATGAAGGGGATACATCTAAAATAATACATCGTACATGGCACTGCACCATCGTACATGGCACTGCACCATCGTACATGGCACTGCACCACCTATGCAAATGATAAGCTGTTCTCCTATAATAAATCTCCCAGCCATATCACATGCTGCTGGGAATCATCATGAGAACTGACATTTATGTAGAATTATTACCTGATCTAGCCAGTGCTCCATCAGTTGGGAAGGCAGCTCCACAAAATCCCTCAACACATTTGTACCAGCCAGCCTATTGTACTTTGAATTGGACAGCATGCCGTGACAGCCGTGGCCAAATTCGTGGAACAAGGTCTTTGCATCATCAAAGGAGAGCAACGTAGGGCCCGTCCCCCTAGCAAAGTTGTTGTTGTTCAGGATGATTGGGACAATACCCTCACATGGCAGAGCAGACCTCAACTCACTCATCCAAGCACCGCTCCGTTTGTTTGGGCGGCTGAAGTTGTCATGCAGGAAAATTGCTACCAATCGGTCTGAACCACGACTAATCTCTGAGGGTTGACCGTTTGCATGGGCCGATCCGTTTGCATGGGCGCCGTTTGTGTTAAGACCAGAGCTTGATTCTCTAACCTCGTACACCACCACGTCAGGGTGGTAAGCTGTTACATCACCACGCTTCACGAACTTAAGACCAAACAGCTTTCCAGCTACATCAAAGACAGCCTTAGTGACAGCCTCTAGGCTGAGGTAGGGTTTCAGCGCTGCCTCGTCAAAGTCATACTTGGCCTGGCGTACCTGTGGATCATGAAAGATGCCTGGGGGTTATTATCATTCATCGTGCTGTGGTTTAGGAGCGCCTTCCAAGGAGTCAGAGCATTTTGCAAGCTAGGGTATAAGTGTGAACTTTTTTGCTTCTTGCACTGTGCATATCAGCTATTACCCCATACAGTGCCTCTACATGATGCATGTCTAAGTTGGGAGAAATCATATGCTTGATGTGACAGGTCTGATATCATACTGATAACAGAGGAATTGAAAGGAACTACTGCAGTATACTTCCATAAATGATGCAGCTCATTCCGTTGGTAGGAGCATGCCGGTTTATTGCATAATTTACGACATTATTCTCATGCACATAACCTAATGCTCTTGACTTCATCACCTTCTCATGCACATAACCTAATGCTCTTGACTTCATCACCTTCTCATGCACATAACCTAATGCTCTTGACTTCATCACCTTCTCATGCACATAACCTAATGCTCTTGACTTCATCACCTTCTCATGCACATAACCTAATGCTCTTGACTTCATCACCTTCTCATGCACATAACCTAATGCTCTTGACTTCATCACCTTCTCAGCATAATATCTCCAATCCCAAGGCTGGATATCCACTTTTTCAGCTGCCACCTTGCCTTCACCTGTAGTGAGAGGCAAGGAGGCTAAAAACTCCTCCATCGCCTGCCTCTCTCTTTCCGCTGCGTCTTTGGCACGGCCCCACACATTCTCCAACAGCTCCATCACTCTCCCAGGTGAACGAGCCATAGTGTCATCAGTCTGGTATCTGGAGCAAATAACCAGTCGTTCCGATGTTTCATTTTCATTGAACTAGCTCTAAACCCAGCCTTCTAGTTTGACAATGATTCCAGCACAACAGTGCGTCATGCAGAACAAGAGTGTTTTATGCAGTGCAGCTGGAATTTGTAAGCCATGCAAGTTGCAGTCCTCCTCCTTTCACTCACGCTGCAAAAGTGTTGAAGCCATGCATGCGAGCCTGCTCAGCTCTCAACAATAATATCTTTTTCGCTATGGCTCGGTTGTCCCTGCTTGGATCTAGCTCGCCCTGAAGTTTAAAAAAAAGGCTGCTATTTCAAAATCTCAATCACTCCCCAAACCATATATTTCATTCATTTTTGAATAAATCAAGATTCATAAATTAATCTTAAACATGCACATGATACGACAACCCAATGCTGAGTCATCCATGGAATTACATATGCATGGTCGTGTCCCTACCCTCTTAGTCCACGCTCTCCATGCCCTCTCCCTCAAATCCCTCCGATCAGCAAAAGTGAGGAATGGTTCCACCAGCGAGCGGGACAGCGTGATCACGTAGTCCTCCGTTCCCTGATTCCGCTCCACAGCCGCTTGGCGGGCAGCTGCGACTAGGTCTGATGGACAGCCTGCCAGCTCCTCAGCTTTCAACACTATTGTATAGGCTGCCTCCTGTGATTGATGCCACAAACATAAGATTGAAGTGGAAGCATCACATCCCAACACGATAGCTGTAGTAGCCTGAGGGCACTACATGGTAGTTAACAATATAGCTGTAGTAGCCTGAGGGCACTACATGGTAGTTAACAATATATTAAAAAGTAGGCAAGAGACAACGCATGGAAACAGCATTATAGCAGCTTATTGTCAGGCATTCTCATAATCAACGTGCTCGTGCTGCCAATGCTGCTTCCATATTTTCAAGCCAACTCAGCATTAACTTTGAGATGAGGGGTTCTACAGGGTGGGCTAGACTCTTTGAGATGAGAGGTTCTACAGGGTGGGCTAGACTCTTTGAGATGAGGGGTTCTACAGGGTGGGTTAGACTCTTTGAGATGAGGGGTTCTACAGGGTGGGCTAGACTCTTTGAGATGAGGGGTTCTACAGGGTGGGCTAGACTCTTCTCCTTCAACTCAGCATTAGGTTTGAGATGAGGGGTTCTACAGGGTGGGCTAGACTCTTCTCCTTCACCACATCTTCTTACGTCAGCGAGCACATTTTGTGTGAACACAGTCTCCAACTCTGCAAGCTTCTCCATGATTTCAGAGTAGCGACACTGAGCAGCGGCATCAAATTTCGCTCCTGCTCTCACAAAGTCAAGATGTAACCTCTCCACCAGCCGAACCTGACAGGAAGATAGCCATGGCCGTTCAAGGCAAAATTGATTACATGCATCCAGAAGTGATCATGGATTTCATCTTAAAACCCATCAGTCATAGGCATGATTGTTTGCAGAGGAAATGAAGTCTGTGGTATTCATTAGCGACTGGGACACAGAGTGGTAAACCCTAAACCCACCAAACCCTAAATTTCACATGATCTCAATGGTCAGAGCTTCAGCTGAATTCAGGCATATTTGAATTGATATTCAATGTTGTTATCCCGTGTTGTGAAGATAACGCCTCAGCACAGGCAGGAAGCCACAAACACATGTTGATGTACATGATTGTGTGAATCATGCTCCAGAACCCCATTACCAACCTGCTCTGGGTTTAAATCTGAATGAGCTCTGGAGTTATAGACAGCTTCAAGCCTTGGGAACAAGCCAGGATAAGTGTAGATCTGTAACCAGCAGGACACCTCTCATAATACCAGGAAAGTGTTAACAACATGGGCTACCTTCTTACGGCAAGTGCATTCAAAGCATCTGCATAATGACAATCACTGGTAAACAGCACCTTGTTGGAGTGAGCTGCAAGGATAGGGGCCATCTCCAGCTCAACAGCTTGCAACTCAGGACTGAGGTGAACAAGACAAATAGTTTAAATGGAAATTCGATGATCTTGATGTTATGTACTGGGCACTCAAACAGATGCTTTACATGCTGTATATACCGATGGTACAATGGAGCTTGTGCTTATGCGCAAACTTCAATCAAAGTGGCAAAAGTGGCAAACCTTGTGTGGCTGGAACACAGGTTTGAGAACAGATTGCCAACCCTAGTGCACAATTCTCCACTCCGATCCAATGCTTGAGCTGTGTTAGAGAACGATGGAGGATCTGAGCATTCTGCAATACCTTTTATCTCCTCCAGGTTGGATGCCAGTGCAACATCAAACGCTGGTCTGAAGTGATCAGCAGAGATTTTTGCAAAGGGTGGAAGTCCGAATGGCTCCAAATTTTCCCAGTCAGATAATATTGGATTCGTGGATGCCTTCATCGTTGCCTTGGAAGATGAGGCACGCGCTTTGTTTCTCTGGAGCACTGCTGCTGAGTTAAATGCTGAAGCCCTATTACTATTAAAATGAGCAATCGACGACCGTAACGCTGATCTCATTCCTAGTTCACGTGCAAGTTTGTAAGGTGTACACACTACCAGCAAATGCCTGGTTTCGGAAGCAGCCTAACAGGATTTTGTAGGTGATTTAGAGAATATGTATTTAAAGGGTATGTATTGAGTACTGCATTGATACATATGTACCTGCAATGCATGTAGAGCTTGAGCCATTGATGATGAGCACAGTCTTGTACAGAAAAAATGACTATTGAGAAGCACATCTGAGAGTATTTGCCTCACACCTGTGGCTAACTACGTCAGTCAGGATTCATAATATATATCAGTTTTCACCACAGAATCCACACAGATATTAGGTCATGTACAGATATGATGCCAAGTACAAGTACAAGTCAGCCGAGCTTTGCCAATTAGTACATATTGGATGCAAATGAGCACTGTTTTCTGGAGATGAAGGAAAAAGAGGGGAAATGGTTCGCTTAAAGTCACTCCCTTGTAAATCACTGCACAGAAAGCAAGTTATTGTAACAATATAATGCAGTTAAAAGAATACACTGACAGAAGAACATCAAGAAGGAAGGGGCTGCAATCCTGTGCACAAAAGCACATTGTACCAGCAAGTTTTAAATAGTCTGCAGCCACTCTGTGTTTCAGAAGAACCAGCAATAAAAAAACACAAATAATCCAGCTCTACCTAAACACGTGATAAGGTGAATAGCTTAACTGATGCATTTGTCATGCTGCCTCTCATTCCGTACAACCTGATGAGGCTAAGGCCTACACAACTTATTCAATAACAATGCCCCCCTGCTCTCATCCTTCATGTAGCTAAAGAGAACCCAAAACATGCCAGAGCATCAAACATAATGGGCTTGAAGAAACCAGTTTTCTTCTCAGTCTTGGTTCCAGCACTCCCAACACTGTTTTCTGTTCTGCTGAGAGCCTTACCTTGCCCACCCCCCCAGGAGCTATTATTCAGGCAGGCCTCCAGCAGCCTAAGTGTGTGGGCATGCCCCTGATTGCTAGCAGCCAGCAGTGCCCTACGCCCCTGACAATCTGGTGGTGGAGCCCTTATCGGCCACTCCAGCAGCATCCTCACAACCTCTAAGTGCCCGGCTCCAGCAGCAGCAATCAGTGCCTCTCCTTCCAAGCAATCTGCAGAGGGCGCGTGGTCTGGCCACTGGAGTAGCAACTGGACTACCTGTTGGTGACCTCCCCTGGCTGCAGCAACCAACGCCCAACCACCCTGGCAGTCAGCACGGGGTGCATTATACGGCCACTCAAGCAGCAGCCTCACCACAGAGGCATGCCCAGCACCAGCAGCCATGACCAGAGCTGAGCCTCTCTGGTGGTTGCGTTGCGGGGCTTTGCCAAGGTCTTGTTTTAAGAGAAGCTGAAGTGTGGAGGGGCGGCCGAATTGGGCAGCGGCAAAAAAGGCTGAATCATCTAAGCTGTCAGGCGCAGGCTCACTGCTTGCGTGTTCCAGCAGAGTCCTTGCGATATCCTCATTTCCGGCGCTAATAGCTCTTACAAGGACTTGGCTGTTGAAGATGCCACCATGATCATGTCCTGGATGACAGCACAACAGATATCTCACTAGGGCGTGGCTATCCACTATGTGGCTTATGGGACAACTAGCTGCCCTCAAAAGGGCTTCTTCAGGTTGATGGACAGAGAGCAAAATGTGGGCCACGGTGTCATGTCTTCTTAACAGGCAAGCCCTCCAAGCCCGACAAACACTCCATGAGGTGATACATTGTTGCATTTCAGCAGAGCTCTCTGGCTTCCAGGCCCCAGCTAGAGCCAAAACCATGGCTAACAGATCATCATTCTCTAAGACAGCTTGCATTCACCGCATTAATGCTTCAAGAGTGAAGTTGCAATCATTCGTAACAAGATTATGCCTCTCGAGGGGCTAACACATTCACGCGCCATTGTAGGTCTGCCTTATTTTTAATGCCTTAAACGTATCACCACTCGTCTGTCGCAGACCCAGAATCAAGAAAGGACTGTGTAGGTAAGCTTACGTTTGCATATTTCGGGAAGTAGAACCAGCAGTACCAGTCACGTTCAATATTCAGGGTCGACAGGAGATTGCTATGAAGTTGAATCCTTATACCTTACAACAACCAACCAACTCGACTTTGTAACTGAGATTCTGTTTAATCATTGCTGAGCTGCAGACATAAAGTTAATTGGTGTTACTCGTTTTAAAACCATTAAAGTGCGCTGGCACGAATGTCACTACTTATTAAAAATTGTAGGGTCTTGACATTTGGGATTTATGATCAGTAGACAAAACAAAATGTCAGATCAATCAAGCCCTGTCACTAAATTGAGTCAATACAAGGTGCGAGCTGCCTTGCGTGCGATGCACATAATGTACGTGATTTGAAAGGTCTTTACATTAGGAGACGTAGAGCCTTTCCCATGATATTGTATAAATTCTGTGAAGTATTAAAACTTGCATATGATGGAGAGGGAGAGCTTGAACAGGTTCCTTGACATTCGTCAGTAATATATGGCTCTACAACTCAATGCAGGGTGTTCACTGGAGATACAGCCGTTGGCGAGCTCAGGTATTTCTCCAAGCAGTAAAATTTTGCTCATGCATGCATGCATGCTAGTAACTTGGGTAAAGGAGTCCTTACCTAGTGGACACCAGAATGTGGATATTCTGGTCTCTCTTCGAGTACTTATGATTGCAGTCATGACAACATTGTACACCAACAGCGTAGGGATTAAAGACATCATTATGTACGCACTGTTGGCCACTTCCCTGGCCCATGATGTGAACTTGAATTTTACCACAAAGCATACTAGCCTTTTATTTCTAAGCCCTTATTTTGTAAGCCCTAACATTATACATGGACACCTTGCTGCATGCAGATATATGCCCAAGGAGAAACTTTTCCTCTTGGTGATTATTCAAAGGTGAGACATGGTGACAGGCCTCCCAGTACTGCCCCAATGGCATATAAGCCATCTCCTATGTCTCCAACTCGCTCCTCAAAATAAGGCAGAGTACGCTGTCCTTGGGTGCCTTCATTTCACCAACCTCGCTGTCATTGTGTGCCATTATCCATCCCTCATAATAGTAACTCTGTTATCATTTTGTGCCTTGTCATTTGCAGCTTGAAATGTGTCATCTTGTCATCTCTTACAGGAAGAAGATGCGGCTGCTGCTTATGACCGTGCCTTGATTTCTAAACTTGGGTATGAACATGCTGAGACAAACCTACCGAAACAGAATTATAAAGACCAAGCCTCAGACCTAATCAGTAAGTCTGAAAATAGATGCATCTGATGTTTTGACCAATCAGATGTTTTTACAGTAGAGATCATGAGCATCAACATGTGCACAGGCATTAATGCCACAAGGTGTAAAGAAAGGGCACAGTAATGCAATAACTCTCTTGATGTACTTTTAAGAAAGGGCACAGTAATGCAATAACTCTCTCGATGTACTTTTAAGAAAGGGCACAGTGATGCAATAACTCTCTTGATGTACTTTTCAAGTTACACACAGTGAGAAATACATCAAGCATATTCCATTTCTTGACACAGCTAGTCATCCATCAAGCATATTCCACCATCCTGTGCCCTTCCTAATCATGTATTGTTCTGTTGATGCAGTCTCTTGCTCTCTTGCTCAACATCTGTTATTTGCAGGCTATACTTAGCCTTGCTAACATGATGGGTCTTGTACTATAGTACTTAGCCTTGCTAACATGATGGGTCTTGTACTGTAGTACCTTCTGGCTGTATGCATGACAAAGGATTTCTGGTATCATTGCCCATTTGACCTCTTTCCTAATTTTTTGCAGAAATGATGATGCCAGAAGTTGCGAACATACTTCTTGAGGAGTCAGAGATGATGCGGCAAGTCTCCTGCCGGCACAATAAGCTTTCTGTGATGAAGAGTAATAATGGCAGTGCCACTAAAGCCATTCAGAGAGAAACGGATCCTCGGGCTGTGGACTTAAGTGAGATTGTTTCAAAGGAATTTGAGATGATGGAGCCCTCCAGCATGGCTGCAGAGCCTAGCTGCCCTATGCCACACAACTCACCAAGCTGCCTTAAGTTTTTGGATTATGATTATAGTCAGATTGACAACTGGTTGGATGCAGTGACAGCCAGTCACTTAGCTGAGAAGCAGGCGAAGAAGTGTGGTGGCTTCACACTAGAGCAGCTAGAGGAAGTGAAAGGACTTCATCTCACTGCAACTAGGAAGCTAAACAACACATCACCAGCTAATGGACCTCCTCCCAATGTCTCCACATCCCAGCTGAGTCGCCAAGACACTCAGACAGGTGCGACCATAATGGGGGGAGGAGTGTGCTGCAAAGATCTCCTTGAATCTGCTGGGGGAGGGTTAAGCCCTCGCTCTCCGCCTTTGTTCTCACGAGAGCGTGACGTCAGCATTGCCATGGGGAGGCTGAGAATATTTCTGCTAGAGATGTGTGGCGTAACGCTGCCCTCCATGCAGGAGTGGCCCTGCAGAATTGTAATCACGGATTTTGTGAGAGAGGCAAGAGCAGGCGAGCCTGAGGTTGTGATCAGCACTCAAGTGGATGTCCTGGATCCAGCTGGGGTGCCTTTCACGTAAGTAGTAAAAGGAGGATGGATCCAGCTGGGGTGCCTTTCACGTAAGTAGTAACAGGAGGATGGATCCAGCTGGGTGCTTTTCACGTAAGTAGTAATAGGAGGATGGATCCAGCTGGGGTGCCTTTCACTTAAGTAGCAACAGGTGGATGGATCCAGCTGGGGTGCCTTTCACGTAAGTAGCAACAGGAGGATGGATCCAGCTGGGGTGCCTTTCACTTAAGTAGCAT